>LR812539.1:6251837-6319337 GCA_903798195.1 Danio kyathit
TTGCATTCACATACAAACACACACAAACACTACGGCCAATTTAGTTTCTTCAATTCCCCTATAGGGCATGTGTTTGGACTGTGGGGGAAACCGGAGCACTCGGAGGAAACCCACGCCAACACGGGGAGAACATGCAAACTCCACACAGATCTTCTTGCCTAGCATGAATATTTTCACGTGTTAATCTGGCCTACAACATGACAGGGTTATTGGCTGTTTCTCAGTTCCAAGAATGCAAAGAACAGACTCGAGTTCTGATGGAGAGCGGTCCTGCCAAGTTACCTCAGAAGAACGAACTCAGGAGAGTTCAACAGAGAGTGCGTCCTGTGAGAAATGAGAAGTTGCGTTCTTCTTGATGGTCACATGACCTTTACGCATTTTAATGGAAAATTATTTAAACATTACAGCATTTAAACAACAATTTATTATTTTTTTCCTCTTTTCAATATATATATATATATATACAGTTGTGTTCAAAATTATTCAACCCCCTGAATTATTAGCCCCCCTGTTTATTTTTTCCCCAATTTCTGTTTAACAGAGAGAAGATTTTTTCAACACATTTCTACACATAATAGTTTCAATAACTCATCTCTAATAACTGATTTCTTTTATCTTTGTCATGATGACAGTAAATAATATTTGACTAGATATTTTTCAAGACACTTCTATACAGCTTAAAGTGACATTTAAAGGCTTAACTAGGTTAACTAGGCAGGTTAGGGTAATTAGGCAAGTTATTGTATAATGATGGTTTGTTCTGTAGACTATTAAAAAAATATATAGCTTAAAGGGGCTAATAATTTTGTCCCTAAAATGACTTTTAAAAAAATTTAAAAACTGCTTTTATTCTAGCCAAAATAAAACAAATAAGACTTTCTCCAGAAGAAAAAATATTATCAGACATGCTATGAAAATTTCCTTGCTCTCTTAATCATAACATGGGAAATATTTAAAAAAAGAAAAAAAAAATTTAAAAGGGGGGCTAATAATTCTGACTTCAACTGTAAATATATATATATAAAAATTAGTGCTCAGCATAATTGAGTACACCCCATTTTGAAAATGAATATTTTTATCCATTTCTCAGTGAATATAGACAATGTATTTTGGTGCATTTAAGCAAAACAGATTTATTACACAGATATATTTATTAAACTTATATTTTAGTCACCAAACATATTTAAAAATTGAAAGATAATACAATTAAATTCAAGCAAAGAACGGTAGGGACAAACAGTAGGGAAAATAATTGATAAAATCGACCTGGGAAAATTAGATCAATTTTAGGTTCTGAATGTCAATTTCCATTATTTTTTGATTAATCGCCCAGCCCTAATATGTTCCATATAAATACAGTGATAAATACAATTCTGCAGTTCTACAATTCGGCCTCATGTACAAAGACTTGCGTTGAATTAATACTAAAATATTGCGTACGGACAAAGCTGTAAATGTGCGTATGCAATAAAAAATTCTGATGTATGAATCACTGGGAATCCCTGGGAAACACTGCATGAAGCACTGGGAATCCCACGCATATTTTCTTTGTACATCTAAATTAACGTGAAACTGAGCGCACGTGCACGAGCGCAAAACCCCTCCCTGCCTCCTCCCCTGTATAAATATGGTAATGACTCCACTTTGGCTAAACCAAACGAAAAAGCAATGGCAAAAGCAAGCAAGAAGAGAAACTTCACAGAATGTGAGTTGGAGGTGCTCCTATCGGAGGTAGACCGGAGAAAAACTGTGTCATTTGCAAGTTTGTCCTCCGGAATTAATAACAAAAGAAAAAATTAGAGTGGGAGAGTTTAGCTGACGCGGTTAACGCAGTGGGGTCTGAACATCGCACTGTGAGTGAATTAAAAAAGAAATGGTCCGATGTAAAGGTTCAGGTTAAGAGGAAAACAGCGGCGCACTGTCAAAGTGTGGACCGAACAGGCGGGGAAACAGGGGATGCTGAACTAACACCCTTTGAGGAGAGAGTTGCCTCAATTGTGGGCGACACTTTCCTGTCTGGAGTAGTATCCGTGTCTGTGGGAGACACAGATGTATTAGAGTACCACCGTCATTTCAGCTGCCCAATCGCCCGCTCTACAACTGACCGAGTGCCTGCCACCTTGGAGCCTCATCCCAACCATGCTGTTTGTGAGGATGAATTAATCATGGGTTAACTAAGGCCACCTTGCTACAATATTTGTTAAGGGCATTTGAGCATCTCATATTATTTTCACATTTATCAAATGGAAATGTTTCCGATTCACGTGTGCAAATTCGTCTTCAGATGGTGCCTTTATAGTAATGTGCGTGCAGTCGATCGATTACATTGGGAAAACCGGCGATCGCTGCAAATTGTGCTTTAATGTTTGGCTGGTCAACTGCATGGTATGGAAACCTTATATACCTGCTAGACATGCGGATGATCCCGTCCCATACAGGTGGCATTGCACGGCTCAAAGATACTTTGTAGTGTGCAATTTAGCATAATTGCGTCTAAGAGTCGCCAATGGAAATAAAACAAACACGCACAAGAAATGCACGTACGCCAGACGTGAAGTTGGCGTAGACCAACGCACATTCTCACGCTAATTTCATTGTTAGTAAATCCAAACGTGAGCATGAAAACTGGCATATGCAAAGTTTTTGTGCGTACGCAGCATTGATACATGAGGCCCCTGGTCAACTATAATCCAGACAATGTGACTATTGCGACTGAAATGAATTGGCTTTCCAAGAGTAAGCTGTGTTCGCAGGGTAATACAAATGAAAGATATTATTTTGTTTAAGGGCTTTTTCGGCTAAAATAAGTAGACATTATGAAATTCAAATAACACAATTCAAATGAATCATAATTAAATTAAGTTACACCAACGATTTATTTTTGTGTGTATGGCATCAACTAATAACAACAGACCAGCCATCTAACCAATCAGAGAAGAGTATACTCTCAGGACAAAAACCTTGAACCATCTTTTCTTTTGTTTGTTTGTTTGTTTGATTTGTAAGTTAATGCATATCAGAAAATGAATCCTGGAACTTGAGTATTGTAGTCTATTCAATTACCAAATAAAACATATTTGACAAAAAAAACTAAAAGAAGTCTTGAACCACATTAAGAGAGAAAAGATCTGATCCTGCAATGGATATTATAAGAAATCTAAAGTGTTTTTTGAGCCTCGATGGATGTAAACCTATTGTAGGAGACTACAAAACAAAATTAAGTTTCTTTAAAATATCATAACAGGGCATTTTAGGATCAGGAATTAAACTTCATTGCTTCAGTATCACAGCTTAAAGGATGCTGGGACCAGCGTGTGTTTGTGTGTTTGTGTTTGTGTACTCACTGGCGACTCCTGATGCGAGTCCGTACAGTAATCCTCCTCCTTCTGACTGCGTCTGTAACACATGTGTGGCAGGAGGACATTTCTCCTGTCTGATGAAGTTATAGAGCAGTGTCTTCACCAGACGACTCGTCAGAGACAGACTAAAGAGACAGAAACACAAGAAAGAGAAATCTCAGGCTGGTAATGCCAACTAAAACTACTGACACTTCAATTCAAGTTCAATTGAGATCTAAAACTTTGCTTGCATTGGCAGGCTAAAATACATTTTCTACTAAATATATTATATATATATATATATATATATATAAATAAAATGGATTGAAATGCGCAAATAAAGCCAAGAACAGTAATAGTGCGTTTCCACGAGTATCAGATAAAAGAGACAGTGATGCGGGATGCCTGTAAGAGAAGAGGTTCACTGCCATGCCATCTATGACAACTACAGTCCAGAGGTTCTGGAACAGTGTGTGCATTATCGCGGAGTGATGGCAGACCTTTATAATTTATGATTTAAACCTTCCCTTCTTTTCTTTGCAAAATTGAGGATTTCGACAAGGGAAGGTGAACAAAAGTTTCTTCCGTCAGTGGAGGAGGCAAAGAACTTCTTAGCAACGCACCATATAGCCAGGATTGCGTCACTTGTGTTATACCTTAAAGTTTTTTCCTTCACTTTCGTCAATTGGTGAAGTTCGCACCTTGTCACTGTCGCCACTGCCTTGCTTGGTTTTAAGACTTTAGAGATTTGCTCTTTAGTGTTTGGACTTTCAGCAGTGAAAATTAAGGGCGTACTCACACTATACTATCTGAACCGTGCCCAGGCCCGTTTCCCGGATCGTTTGAGAAGTGTGAGTGCTCTGAATCGGGCTCAGGCATGGTACACTTGGGTGGCCCTGGCCCGGTTGGAGAAGGTGTGCCCGAGTGTGGTTCACTTGGGCTCAGGCGCAGTACGCTTGCAGTGTGAGCTGTTACATTGAAAACATATTATTTGATTCGCACCTTCTGATTGGTTCTCGGGATATAGCGGCTTTTGCTTTCAAAGGGAAGTGTCGTTTAGCGGCTTTTGCTAACAATCTGTTATTTCTGAATGCACTGACGCTGCGATTTAGATGATTTAAAGCAAATCTATTTGTTGAACATGTATTACGTGCCTAAAGCATTCACTCAATGTCATTAGCTCATTTTTGGCGGGAGTGGCATTAAGCAGCTTTTGCATCTGAACTCTTTATATATATATTGTTACGACTAAAGTTTATTTATTTATTGTTGCGCATTGCATGTGTCTTTTTCTTTGTCCCGCCTTCTTGTAGTGTTTTCTGTTATTCCATAGGCTCCCATTCTAATCTGGAACAGGCTCTGATTGGCTGCTGGTCGCAGAGACCTATAAAAGAGAACTTTCGGCAGGGTTCGGTGAGCTCATTTGTGGTGCGAAGTAGTAATGGGCAATATAAACGATATGCGATATAAACGATACAAAATTGGCCTACGATAGAGATTCTAATTCTATTGCACTATCGCGATAATGCATGTTTGATGACGCAATCTACCCGCGAAATTAAGAGCAACATCAACAACAGCACTAAGCAACGCATGGCACCGAATGGCGGCGTGTCGCACAACTTGCGAGCCTCATCCATGGCATATTGTGGCTTGTATAGTGAACATCAGTGCCTCCCACACAGATTGTACCTGGGCGGCCGATGTATTATTGGGGCGGCCCGATTCTGTGTTCGCGAGAAACTGAGAACACTCTGCCACAGACTCACATGCTCTGGATGCAGACCCACAGAGACGCGCTGTATCGCGCTGGATACAGAACTATTGTTCTGATTTGGGAGCAGCTTTAAGAAGAGCGCGAAGACTAAATAGACTGATCCAGCTCATTATTTGGGGTGACAATACATTCTCTTTTCCCCAGACATGTCCGAGAATCTGCTTTTGCTTTCGATATTAATTGTATTCATTTTTGCATTACTTTATTCGCAAACTTTGTCTGGTGCATCTCAATCTCTCAGCACCACCAACACTACAGCAGACAGAGAGAGAGGGAGAGAAAGAAAGAGCAGATCAAGACACCAGTTTTAATTTCATTAGGAGAACAAAATGTTTAAAACCAAATGTGTTACCTAGGCTGCAGATTAGAAATATGTTTTTATTTAAAGTATCTGCAATACACAATTTTATTTGACTTTTTAAAACTGGAAGTAATTTCAGTACAGTGTAAGTTTCTTAACTAAACACCAGTTTTTTTGTTCTCTGCAACTTGGCATTTAGGAGCCAAGGACTTAAAAGAAAAGTCTTTCTTTCTAAAAGACACTACATTTAGTTTATTTATCTGCAACATTGTGTTGTTTAATTACAGTTTTGCTTTTGCACAATAAATGTTCTCAAACGACATGCAACGTTTCTTTATTTCTTAAAAAAAATAGCAGTTTGGCTTTCCTAAGGGTCTCTGTAACCTGTTCTGAAATGGTTCTATTATAATTTATATATCGCAATATATATCGTTATCGCAAGAGGCTGCAATGTATATCGCAATATGGATTTTAGGCCATATCGCCCATCCCTAGTGCGAAGGTTGCTGGGAGTGGAGAGCTACTGGATTTCCCTATCCCTTCAGCCGACGACCAAACTTTAGTCTTGTACAAATGTCCATGTATGCTTGCAACTTTTGAGAGTTTGAGCTTGTAGGGGTGGCCTGCCTATTTATTTGATTACTTTTGACTTTGTTTATGTTTAGGGAGGAAGGTAAGCTTCCTGTACTTTTTTTTAAAGATTTACAGGTAATTTAGTACATTTACTTTGTAGATTATTTTGCTTGTAATTTTGGCCTGTGGCCACCCTTAAGAGATGCTCATTTAAACTATTATTTTTCTATAATAAAGCTATTCAAGTTCCCAGAGATGGGTTGCGGCTGGAAGGGCATCCGCTGCGTAAAAATCGTGCTGGATAAGTTGGCGGTTCATTCCGCTGTGGCGACCCCGCAAGGGACAAAGCCGACAAGAAAATGAATGAATGAATGAATGAAAGCTATTCAATTGTAGCTATTTAATAGTAGATATTCATTCAGTCCAGTTTAAAGCAGAAGCACCGGAGTACCCGGAGGAAACCCACGCGAACGCAGGGAGAACATGCAAACTCCTCACAGAAACGCCAACTGACCCAGCCGAGGCTCGAACCAGCGACCTTCTTGCTGTGAGGCGACAGCACTATCTACTGCGCCACTGCGTCACCATATATAGTTTTAATATGTAATATATTATATAGTTTTATATATATAATTAAATTTAAATACTTTTTTTTTTTTTAGAAAATGCTGATAATAGAAAATTATAGAAGCCACAACAAACGTATAATATATTTATATATTCATAAACAAATGTGTAAATATATTTGGTAATAAATAAAGGTTTAAATGAGCATTTGATACAAACATTTTAAAGAAAATGTCAGGCAGGTGGGCCTTCAAAAATTGTTCAGAGAAAGAAGTGGGCCCCGAAGGGAAAAAGTTTGAGAACCCATGTTCTGAAAAAAGCTGTAAACCTGTAACCATTGACTTCCATAGTATTTGTTTCTTCTACTATGGAAGTGAAGAGTTACAGGTTTTCAGTTTTTATTATTATTATTTCTTCTCCAAAATATATTATTTTGGGCGGAACTGTGGCTCAGTGGTCAGCACTGTCGCCTCACAGCAAGAAGGTCTCTGGTTCGAGTCCCGAATGGTTCAGTTGGCGTTTCTGTGTGGAGTTTGCATGTTCTCTCCGTGTTGGCGTGGGTTTCCTCCGGGTGCTCCGGTTTCCCCCACAGCCCAAACACATGCACTAAAGGTGAATTGAATAAACTAAATTGGCCGTAGCGTATGAGTGTGAATGAGAGAGTGTATGGGTGTTTCCCAGTACTGGGTTGCAGCTGGAAGAGCATCCGCTGCGTAAAACAGATGCTGGATAAGTTGGTGGTTCATTCCGCAGTGGCGACCCTTGATTAATAAAGGGACATAGGCGAAGGAAAATGAATGAATGAATATATTATTTTGTGTTTAGCAGGAGAAAGAAACTGATAAAAGCCTAAAACCTCATGATGATGAGTAAACAGCATTTTCTTGTAGTTTTTTGCTTATCCCTTGAAGCTTTAAGGTCTCTGACATACAGTAAACTTGATAATTAAATGAACACTGCAAACATAAAGAGTTTCTGGTTTCTGGAAATTGATGTAACGATGCACTTTACACATTCATTTGAACTTTAAAAAGTAAGAATATAAAACAATGCATGCACCGCCGCTTACGTACCCAGACTTCCCCTCTTTCATATTGTCGCTTACAGTGTTTGCATCAGTCCTAAAGACACAGGCGAGGTTTGACGAGTGTTCATTAGCGAGCGCAGACATGCTAGCTCAGCTCAGAACTAACGAGGGAACTTTAAAAGCTTGCTCGCTCTCACTGGTGCGATGCAAACGAGCCCTCCGGGTGAACTCCAGACGAGAGCATCTGCTGAATTAATGAACAGCCTCATTTGCATATGAAATGGCAGCGCTTGACAGTCGTCCTTCTGTTAATGCCGGTCAGGGGGCCACAAAAATCACACCGGGACAAACTTCAGAAGAATCGTGCAGACAACAACTTTTTTACTCGTGTTCACTCTGGTTCTGGGGTTACAGAGTTTATGAAGCGTCGCTGGAACAACTGGGAGGAATTTTACTCAGGTGTGTATTTGCACGGATTAATCGCTTTTTTACTGCAAATGTGTGAAAAGCTTAAAAAAAATTAAACCTTCCCTGATTTCTACAGTAGGTGAGAGTTCAATGTGACCACTGTCGCCGCGGCTTATACCGCCGCCGCTTTAAATGGGCAATTACGTGTTTTTAATGTAAGGCTGCAGTTTGTGAATATGCCACCAGGGGGCACAAAGGGACGGGATGCGAATGGACAGAAATAGCTTATACAGCAGCTGTAAACATGCTACTGTTCTTGTAAATAAAGATTAAACGATAAAACAAAGCATTATAATTCCTTCATTAAAATTTCTTAACACTCTTTATTATCATTGTAAACTTGTTAAGTGAGGATTCATTTTGGAAAGTAGTATTGAAAAAATAAAGACAACTAAAATTAAAGCACAAACATTCAGTACAAAATGAGTAGGCCTAAATAAATAAAGCAGTGTTTTAGCCTAAATATAGAGAGATGTTCACTGTTTACTATTTTAATAGGTCTAAGACAGTCATTAAACAAGCTTTTTCATTTATGTTTTCATTTACCTTATTATTTACATTTTCGTTGTTGATTATATTTTACTATCTCATTTTACGTCTCAATTATTGTACATAATAATAAACGAATAATGAAAAATAAATGAATAATGAAAATAGGCCTGAATAATTATTTATTTTGTAGCGAAACATTGAGAAACAGTCTGGCGCCTGGTCTAAAGAGCTTACGTTGAATGCTGCTTCATCAAAAGCATAAAAATAAATTGACCTACCTCAAGCAGATCACTAAAAGTATAAAAAAATATTTTTTTGCCGCAGTACATAAATTAAGTCCCGCAAGTTTATTTTTAATAATTTAGTTTCAGTTCAGTTTTTTTTTTCAAAACGTCAATGTTCTCCTTTAAAGTATAATTGTTTTGTTTTGTTTTTTACTTGTAATGGCTCAGTATCTTTATCTTATTTTAACTTCAATTTCAGTCACCTTGCGTGTGAAATATAATGCACACATGACCGCGTAAAAAGAAGAAAAAGCTGTAAAAAGTTAGAGCTAATTGCCCTTTAATGCATTTAAAAATATTTGCGGCGAACCAAGAAGAGGTTATAGCCAAAGTTTTTCTGAGTCGTTTAGATTAGGGAATATATTATTTAGCCTAAGTTTTCTCTCGGTATTGCGGCTGTCAGCTGAACGCAAGCCTAAAATAAATCTTAAAAGCAACTAGACTGCGCCCTTTTTTTCGTTTTTTTTATATATTATATCTACAGAGGCTATAAAAAATTATACAGATCAAAACGATCCAGTTTTAAAAGGGTTTTTAAAACCATAGAGCAATCTCTGGCAGGGAAGGGAATCACTGACCCTCCACATTCTTACAAACATATTTTATTTATTAAAGTTATTATTTCATTGATTTGAATATAACCATGTATAAAATAATTACTAACCCCTCATTTAACGCAAGCCGGCGCCATGGGTGAGCCTCATGTATTGTCAAAATAATGTGCACAAAAAAAAAAAACGCCGATTTTAAGTTTACGTAATTTTAAGTAATAGGTTTACATACAACTTGCAGAAGAAAAGAGAAAATATATATTTCAAATGTCATGATGCATTTAGCAGGCCTTTTATTGCATCATAGGCGTTTATACAAAAAAATAAGCAGTTTAAAGGTTTACCAACATTTGATGTTCCTTTGAAATTACTTTTGGTGCAATAAATAATCCTGAATAATTGAAAGTGTCAAAATATTCTTTAAATGTATTTTATAACTATGAAATTTAATTACTAAACAAAGTGAGTCATTATTAATTTGCCAAGAAGTGCTCCACTTTACCACGGTAAAATAATGCCCCCACCTACGCAATACTAGAACCTGGTCTATATAACCATGGAAATATATGTACACACATTAACACCAAAGTTGTGTATTCGTAGAATAAAGAAAATCAACAAGATGCGCTTTTTTTTGCAGTCTCATGCAGCCTCTGTGAAATAACGCGTCACAGCAATGAACAGGCAACTTGACGAAAAGAGATCCATAGAAACCTTGAAATGTATGCAGCGTCTGCAATCTTCATTTTTTTTCAGCCACTGACTGAGAATAATGCTGCACTATTTTATGAAACTTAAGGCTTATTATTGTCATTGTCTTTCATTACACGCAGCGCGCGCATTAACCGCTTTTTTTCTAAAATGTTATTTAGCTCGAAATAAAAACAATTCGCAAACATATTTTTTGTTAGTTTTTCTTTCTTAAAATAAAAGATTGGATTGAATTAACCTGTTTCACAGTGTGTAAAAATAATAATTAGGCCTAGGCTGAGATACAGATTTCCCCTTCATTCAAAAAAAAATAAAAAATGAAAGTCTACCTTTTCTACCATGGAAACAGTTTTCATTTATACTTAGTAAGCTTTACAGACAGAACATTAACTGTCACATATAGCCTAGGCAACAAATAACATCGTCTTTCATTACATGCAGCGCGCGCATTAACCGCGAGTGAGACCGTCATGTCACAAAATACTTTTTAAACCAATGTTAATTGGTTATTTATTATTTAATGTGAACAACACTTAATAAATATTGAAATGTATTTATTACACCACCTTATTGGAGAAAACTGTATCAATTACAGTGCCTTCGCAAGTTTGAAATATACTTGCGGTAGCCGGATTGAAACCTTTTTACCCACCATTTACCCACATCGCATAAATAGTTAACTACATGCAATAAACAAATCATATTTTCATTTTTAATAATAATTGTATTTATTATGACACTTCTCTTTAATAGGTTAAAGTAAAGACTGACATGAAAAAGAAATGCTATTCAGGAGCAAGGTGCGCAGACTGACAGGTCAAAACTGCTTCTCTCTCTCTTTCAAGTTCAAAGCAAATTTGAATGCCAAAGGATTTTAGATATGTATATAAAATAGCCGGTAATATATTAACGTCGACAAATTAATACATAATTAGCAAATGAGAAATAAATGACAGAAAAGTTGAAAAAAACAGACATTATCTTTAAAAGTTATAATTGCAAGACTAAAACGATTAGATTTTTTAAATAAGGCAAATGCGTTGATTACTACTAATAGTGTATATATTTTGCAGCCTACGTTTTCTCTCGGTATTGCGGCTGTGCGTGCGCTGTCAGCTGATAACAGGCCTAAAATAAATCTAAAAAGCAAGACTGCGCGCTGATACTTGTTCTTTTTTTCGGATATAGAACAATTTCAACCCCGAGGAGATACCGACAGCTTGATTTGGAGTTTAATGATTAACATAACTGTCTTTTTTCATTTTCATACAATATGTGTGGGTTTTGACAGTGTTTAATAAGGCTATAAAGTTTAGCCTATCAAATGAAATGCATGGTGAAATATGAAATATATGTCTCTTTTGTTTAATATTTATTTTATTAATCTATATCTTTAATATTTTAAAAAATTAACCCGCTTTGGCCCTGAGGAAATGTTAATAATTTAGTTTCAGTTCAGTTTTTTTTTCAAAACATCAATGTTCTACTTTAAAGTAGCCTATAATTGTTGTTTTGTTTTTGTTTTGGTTTTTATGTGTAATGGGTCAGTATCTTTTGTATTTTAATTTCAATTTCAGTCACCTTGCTTGTGAAATATAATGCGCGCATAACCGCGTAAAAAGAAGAAAAAGCTGTCAAAAGTTAGAGGTAATTCATCAAAATTAGATATATTAAAATACAGCATGTATGTTAATACAGGCAGAGTATCAACAAACTCAGGGTAAGGCTAAAATATGCGCTTGCCTTTTCATGCATTTAAAAAGATTTGCGGCGAACCAAGAAGAGGTTTTAATAACCGCTGATTAACAAATGTTATATGTCAATCATCATGTGTGCATTTGTTGCCTCACATATTTTTAATCTTTCTACAAAAAGTGAAAATCTTCGGAGACCCGGAAGGGACGTCATGGTGGAGAAAAAAAACTGAGTGGGAGTAAAAAAATGGGTGGGAGAAAAAAAATAGGAAGTGATAGGAAAATATATTTTTAAGTTTTTGCGTTCCCCTCGCAAAAATATTTTTCTAGCAAACACTTCATGTTCACTTCATGCATGTCAACTCTCCCGTTTTTGCCTGGATTTTCCCGTATTCTACAGTTCTATCCTGCTATCATCATATCATTCAGTATTTTCCCATATTTCTCATGTATTTTTAATCTTGAATGCATGCTGAAATGAATATAAAAATGTCTGCATTCACTTTCTTTCCATTAAAGCTGTGCGTCGATCATCACCCTTCATATGCAACCCCTGAATCAGCGAATGTATGAGCCAATGACTGGTATAAGCGCTGACTGACAGAGGCGCTCCGTATGATAAACTGATCCCAGATCAGCTTCTGTAAACGCCATTTAAAGAGGAGCGAAAGAGCAGGGAATTTTGGGATATTCGGGTGTATGTTTAAACAAGACAAATACTCTTAATAATATGTAAACATGTCCGTCCTGTGTGTTTTATTTTAAATGACAAAATAATGACAATGACAAACTGCATCAACATACAAATACACTGACTAATATGCAAGCATGTCCGTCCTCACCTGTTTTATTTCAAAGCCAAATAAATGTTAATGCACCGGTCAGGTTATTAAAAAAATAGGCTGGATATATACACAATAATAATCTTTACTTTTACCGGTGCAAGATTTTTACAGATGATGATGATTATTATTATCATTATTATTATTATTTAGGATATTGTTTATTTATTTAAAAATAAAATACAATTTCACATGCAAACCACAGCAGAAAGTTCTAACCAACAGACCCATGTCATATACAGCAGAGAAACTTAATAAATAACCCACTATAAAATAAAAGAATTAACGTATGCTGTGTTTTTTATTTTCACAAGCAGACGTACTGTAACATAATTTCCGCTTTTAAATATACCTATAGCTTTCGCCATGAGGCTGTGTTCAAAATGATATCAATGTTTTCAAAGTGCACTGCGAAGGGAGCACAATTGTAAACATGAAGCTCGCTAAAACTAAATTGTAAAAATACTTTGAAAGCAAATTACACCTAAGAGAGATTAACTTAATGCTTTTTATTTTAATAATTCCAGCTTTGAATGTTAGAATGTTCTAGATGAATAGGGCATAGGGGGGATAAGTGGGAATAGAACACAGCCAGGAACTATGCGTTTAACTACAGCTCCAGAGGTGTCGTTTCAAGAGCTCAAGTTTGCGACGCAGTTTGCGAATGTTCGTTGGAGCGATGGATTTGGGAAACAGCAAATCAAAGAACTATGTTTGTAACGACGGAACTTGCGACCTTAGTTGGCTAACGATTGTTTTGGTAAACGCACCCCTGGTTGTGTCTGTATTAGTGATGCGCGGATGGCGGTTAAATCCGCGGGCGCTGCGGATAATCCGCGGGTCGGGTAATAAAAAAATACATTATGATTAATTGCGGGTGGGTCGCGGGTGGATGTAGCGGGTCATAGCAGTTGACCAGCAAAAAAGCAGAGAGTGGACTTCGCAGAATGTGAAGACGAGAGACGCCCAAAATAATGGATGAAGTGCAAGAGTACTGTGCTAACTTCAGTTAGAGGAGTCATCAGAGGGAAATCTGCTATCGTTCTGGGAGAAACAAGATCGCTTATTTACCATTTACACGACTGCAGCGCCTTGCAAGGAGAAGCTTGTGCATTCCTGCAACAAGCGGTTCACGGAACGCTCATTTAGTGCAGCCAGCCGTGTTTTGGAGGCGAGGCGGAATCGCCCGAATCCAGGCACAGATGCTATTCTGTTTTTGCACAGTGTTAAGAAAAGGGCCAAGTACACACAACATAGCTGCTGTTTAGGCTGAAGGGACGCCGTTTTTGTTCTCTTTTTCCTGTATATGTAAAAGCTGAATCTGCTGTTAATAACGAACGATCCACGGTGACCTAAGTTGCAAGAGAGGGGAAATAGTGTGGCCGCTTGCCTGCTTTTACGGGAGTTGTAGTCCATAGCATTGTGGGTAGTGTAGTTCGACACGCATGCTGTGTGATGTGAGCTCTCGCTGTGTGCTGTGCGTGCGGTGAATTAGAGGGAGAAAGTTTTATCCGGTTTTGTTTTATGTTTACTTCAGTAATGTAGAAAACTCTGAAATAAGTAAAAGAAGGGCATGCATCGAGTACTTTTGTCCGTCTCATTTGCTCGAGCATGAATTAACAAGCTGTTACTCTGCCGCCGGACATTGCGGAGAAAGTTACACCTATCATCATGCTTAAAACAAAGAATTCGAATTATTAAAGTGGCGATCGGGTGCGGGTCGGGTGCGGATAAATATATCAGATGAAATAATATGTGCGGGCGGGTGGCGGGTGGATGATTAGAATGAAGGAGCGGATTCGGATGACATTTGAGCTGATCCGCGCATCTCTAGTCTGTATACTGCCATACTGCAGACATCCCCCTTCCCCCAACTCTAACCAAATGTTTGGCCATTAACCATGCAGCCTTTCTGAGGTGTTAATAGGGCTTGTGCTTTAACCGAAAACAACAACCCGAAAACACAGAATTGGTTACAGGACTTGCACAAAGTAGGTATATTTTACCTGCACACAGGCCTACTTTTTTGCACAGCACAGAAACTTCTGGAATTAACTATGTTAATTAAAATATCTATATTTAAAAAAGCTTGAAAAAAGTTTAAGAAAATTATAGTGAAAGACTATATTGATTATTGAAAACCTTTCAGGTTTTCACATTTTCTTTGCAAATTGTTGTTGGTGTCATGAAATATGGTTTGCATTAGTCAAAATTAATATTCGTTTTACTCAAAAACACAAAACATAACTGAAGTGCTGCTTGCTGAGCAGGAGCTACAGCAGCAGAGAATTCCGCGGTCCTAACGTATAGGAACAACGTGAACCAAACAATAGACATGCCGTTCCGACATCCTTTCAGACAACTTCGCTTTAAACTGTAGCCTATTTAGGTCCATAAGCGGAGGGTGAACAAACTCCAGGGTAAGGATATGCGCTGCCCTTTAATATGCGTTTAAAAAGATTTGCGACCGACAAAGAAGATGTTTTAACAAAAAGCACTGCCCAACTTTTTTTGTTATTTTATAGTGCAATAACATTTCACAATTTTACAATTTGTACTGTATTGTTGATTAAATAAATACCGTCTTGGTGAGCAGGAAAAGCTTATTTTAAAAATCCTACTGACCTCAAACTTTGGACCGGTAGTGTATAAAATAATAATAATTAATAATAATAATAATAATAATAAACTGTATATATAATATTATATTATATTATAATTGCAGTCTTCTGTCAAACAAACAAAAATGTGTTTTGGCATGGCAGTTAATATCAATATTAGCCACTGCCCTATCTGATGCATCAAAATCTTTCTTTTAGACCTGGCATTATAAGTGTTGATGTTGTCTTTGCTGTTAGATTGCAAAAATGTGTGAAGAACCCGAAATCATTCTCTTTTCACGAGGCCAATCAAAAACTGAACTTGTAATTCAGCAATAAATATTTGACCTTGAAATGTAATATTTGAAATGTAAAACTCCAAACGATCGCCTAAACAAGATACCTACACTAGGCCTATAGCCTACGTTACAATGAAACTACCAATTTCATTTAATGCTGAAAACAAGTTAAACCATATTATTATATCTCTCATAATACTCATTTGTCCTTTTATTACTCATGTCCTTGACCCGCAAACGCAGTTTCTTTTCAGAGCTGCTGCAAACTCCAGTCAAAAACAGCGCTCATCAGTGCAAAAGTGCGGAGTTGGACAGTTCCGTTTTTGTGCGGAGGGGAACTTTAAATTTGACTGAGAAACTTACAATAACTAAAGTGTTCTGTTAATCAACAACATTAAATTACATTCATATTCACCCTTACACCTGTTAGCCTACATGTTTTCAATGCAGTTTTTTTTCTTTGCTGCTATCTCCGTGTTCTCTGGCCAGGGGGAGGCTAAGCCTTCCCCAGCCTTACACACACTCCGCCTATGTTTAGGTCCCATTTACACTGACAAGTTTTAGTTTATTTCCTGTAAGCTATTATATATACTTATTGTAGCATACAAAGCCTATATTTCGTTGCGCTCAGCAGCACTAATAAAGCTCATTATAAATTTCATTTTTTTAATTTTCCACGTCATAAACATAAACATTTATTTGAGGACAATCCGTTTGCAAAGCAGCGCTGCGCATGCAGGGCTGTGTGACTGAAAAGAAAGTAGCCTAGTTTCTGGTTTCACTCACTCATAGAGTGCTCTGTTCGCACGGTTTGATTTATATTCGTATTCAAATACTTTATAAATAATATTTCTTAACTCCTCCTTTGTTTGTTTTTAGAAAATATCTCAAATCTTTTTTTCAGACAGGTTTTTGTAAAATGAAAGTTTATGGCTTGAAACGGTTTAATTAATTTGAATTGTATATACCAAAATTGTTATAGCTTTGGTTTGTTTTATTGGTTTATTTATTTAATGTGATTTTATTATATCCGATATTTATAATTCTTTAAATGATTTCAAATAATCATTTAATGATTTTCATAGCTTATGCTGTTTATAGGTTATGACACTATATTGTGTTGAGCCTATAAAAGTAAAATAAAGAAAGAGAAATAAATAAAAAATAAATACATAAAGAAACCCAGCCACTCGCGGCATCAACAGAGCTGACGCCGTCAAACATTCAGCACAAATGCTCCGGAGAGACCTAAAACATTAATATTTCCATAGGCTATACTTGATAGGTAAATGCCCCTTTATTTAAGAGAATAATTTAAGGATGTTGCATATTATTCGGTTATCTTAAGTAAATGAAACGTGTTTCAGGACATATTAGCAAGTAATAAAACATATAGGCTATAATATCCAAGGCTATATTTCGTTGCGCTCAGCAGCTATAATAAAATTTTATTTTTACATTTCCCACGTTATATAAAACATAAACACTTGTTTGAGGACATAGAACACATTTTTGCTGTTTTTCCAAATCCGTTTATAAAGCAGCTGCGCAGAACTTGATGACAGAAAAGAAGGTAGCAGTTACTGCTTTCACTCAAGAAATGCTCTGTTTGCACGATTTGATTAATATCATGGTATCTAAATACTTTATTAAAATATTTCACAACTCCATTAATAATAATTAACCAAAATAGGCCAGCTATAAGATTTTATGCAGACCAGGATTTCGTTGCATTGTGAATTATATTTTTCCACACTAGGCTATATGCCGTGCAACAGGGAGGCTAATGTTGCTTTTGAACTAGATATCCAGTCAAAGCACAATGCATCCCAGCATGGATATATATTTTAGCTTAATATTATCATTATTAGACATTCGTGGATATAATGCGCTCTTTTAAACAAGCAGATTTTTTTTCTTTATGCAGTCTGTTCGCTCTCCATGCGTGTGAAAGAGAAATGAACATGCGGCTAGAACGTGCGGAAATGTCCATTTATTTAATTTCATAACCGCCCTTGATAGCAAAAGGGAACCTATTTTGAGTGCATTTGTTTTACATGTAGTGGCATTTGGTCAAATAATTGTAACCTAGCCTATAATAAATAATAATTATTGATAAAGCAGGTTATACTGTGATCGTGCTCAATCGGCTCGATAACCTTTATATTAATACGTACTGTGTGCTGTGCCGTGGTTTTCATATCTTGTGCGCATGATGGTCAAACAAACCATGGTCAAACAAATCGAAACATTCTTTTTACCCTAATGCAATTTAATAGGGCACTATAAAGGCTAAAGAACTTAATTCTTTGCTTAATTTTTGCAGCCTACTTCTCACCATGAATTGTATCTTTTCTAGTGTAAAATTATGTTTATTGCTAAGAAAACTAAAACAAACCAACAAAATTATAATTTAATTGGACAAATCCCATCACATAAGGTACAGTACACATATAGCCCTAGTACGGTCCTATTGTGGAAACGCAAAGCTGAAAATCTATGGTTAAAGCGCCATCCAGCGGCCAACAGCTGTTGGCGCACATAGATACAGCCCCGGCGGCGGTACGAATGGCGGTAAAAGTGCCAAATTGAACTAGTGACATCTGTAGGTTGTCTATAAAAGCTATGGAAGATTGATTTTTATGGCATACGAATGCTTATAATGTTCAGAATAATGAATAAATATAGCAGTCTCACATGGATTATCTATATAGTCTAGTCTACCTTAGCTCTAAGGGTCGAACAACATAAAATAAGGTCAATAATCTTGGTGTGATTCTGGACTCAGCTCTGAATTTCAGTAGTGATGTCATAGCAGTAACTAAATCAGCATACTATCATCTCAAAAACATTGCAAGAATTAGATGCTTTGTTTCCAGTGAAGACTTAGAGAAACTTGTTCATGCTTTTATCAGCAGCAGGGTGGATTACTGTAATGGACTCCTCACGGGCCTTCCCAAAAAGACAATCAGACAGTTGCAGCTCATCCAGAACGCTGCGGCCAGGATTCTGACCAGAACTAGGAAATCATAGCACATCTTTGGCACATCTCGGAAGAAGCATTTTAATTACTCTGTAGCAAGCGGGGCAAGACCGAGAGCCTTGAGCGTGCAAGGCACAGTGCTGTGTGTGCTAACTACTGACACCTGGACCAGTCACCCGTCTCAAGTCTCACGGAGGAGCTCTAGATGACAAAAGGAGGAAGACGAGAAAGCACCAAGCCTGAACACTTTATGTTTTTGCTTTCAGTTTGGTTGCAGTCTCCGTGAGGAGCTGCCATCTGTTTGTTTTATCTTTTACAAACAAATTATTTAAAAGTTTGTCGGTTCTCCATCTCCTTCTTCCCGATGGCCATCTAACGTCATTGCATACTCACAATCACCTCCTTCGCCATGGTATTTCATCGCATCGCGTATGTAATACTGTTTATCCGGCAGCTAGCTCTCTGCAACTCTCACATGGTCGCCCACTGAAGCTAAGCAGGGCCCGGTCAGTACCTGGATAAGAGACCACATGGGAAAGCTAGGTTGCTGCCGGAAGTGGTGTTAGTGAGGCCAGCAGGGCGCGCCCAACCTGCGGTCTGTGTGGGTCCTAATGCCCCAGTATAGTGACGGGACTCTATACTGCTCAGTGAGCGCCGTCTTTCAGATGAGACGTTAAACCGAGGTCCTGACTCTCTGTGGTCATTAAAAATCCCAGGATGTCCTTCGAAAAAGAGTAGGGGTTTAACCCCGGCATCCTGGCCAAATCTGCCCACTGGCCTATGTCCATCATGGCCTCCTAACCATCCCCATATCATAATTGGCTTCATTACTCTGTCTCCTCTCCACCAATCAGCTGGTGTGCGGTCTGGAGCAAAATGGCTGCCGTCGCGCCATCCAGGTGGATGCTGCACACTGGTGGTGGATGAGGAGTTTCCCCCCCCCTATGTGTAAAGCGATTTGAGTGCCCAGAAAAGCGCTATATAAATGTAAGGAATTATTATTATTATTAATAACAGGTTATGATCTCTTACTGAATTGATACCAAATCGTCAGCCCCTGCATTGTGGTGCACCTAAGAAACAATTCATTTTGACATCCCTATTGGCAAATATACTTTATAATTGGGCTGGGATGATAAATAAATGAATTGTGACTCATGAATCGATTCTTAGATTTTTTTTTATAGATTTTTTTATCACAATTTTTAATTTTCTGTTATTTTCTAGACTGACATGGCTAGGAACTGTACTCTCATTCTGGCATAATAATCAAGGAATTTTGCTGCAGTACCATGGCTGCAGCAGGAGCAACCTCAACTCAACTCAGTTGTAAAAGACATTATATTTTAATAAAAGGTGAAGTGTTCCTTTTAATTGAAATAGTTTACTTGCCTCAGCAGACACAGTCAGGAAATAATAGTAGAACAGCTTTCTTTTATGAATGAGCATAATTCTAAATAATATAATCTAATACAATTAATCAAAATCAATGAAAATATTCTACACAGCTTTCTGAATATGCCATATTGTCCTATTCAGAAAGCTGCATTATTTGCACTAGTTAAATTAGGTGGCTAGAAAGTAATTCTTTTCAAATGCATCATTTTTGGACACAAATTTGACGTGTTGTTTATTGTGTTTCTCACCATCGTCCTCTGGTCAGGTATCTGTAAATGAGCCCTTCTCTGAGGATCTCCTTGTGGAAGAGCTGATAGGACAGCAGCACCAGGAGTGTGGTCACAGCTTCAAACAGGATGTTGTAGGTGATGTCACTAAAACGCAGACAGGATAAACATTAATACAGACATGGAGGTTAATAAGTTAAATCACTGCTGTGTTTTACCATAGTTATCAGTATAATATAAAATTAAAAACAAAATGAAATGCAATAAAATACAATGCAACAAGATACAAAGCATAATATAATATAATATAATATAATATAATATAATATAATATAATATAATATAATATAATATAATATAATAAAATAAAATATAATAAAATATAATATAATATAATATAATAAAATAAAATAAAATAAAATAAAATATAATAAAATATAATAAAATATAATATAATATAATACAATATAATGTAATATAATAAAATAAAATAAAATAAAATAAAATAAAATAAAATAAAATAAAATATAATAAAATAAAATAAAATAAAATAAAATAAAATAAAATAAAATAAAATATAATATAATATAATATAATATAAAATAAAATAAAATAAAATAAAATAAAATATAATAAAATATAATATAATATAATATAATATAATATAATAAAATAAAATAAAATAAAATAAAATAAAATAAAATAAAATATAATATAACATAATATAACATAACATAACAAAATAAAATAAAATAAAATAAAATAAAATAAAATAAAATAAAATAAAATAAAATATAATATAATATAATATAATATAGCGACACGGTGGCTCAGTGGTTAGAACTGTCGCCTCACAGCAAGAAGGTCGCTGGTTTGAGTGCCCGTGTTGGCGTGGGTTTCCTCCGGGTGCTCCGGTTTCCCACACAGTCCAAACACATGTGCTAAATGTGAATTGACTAAACTAAATAGGCCGTAGTGTGAGTGTGTGTGTGTGAATGAGTGTGTATGGATGTTTCCCAGTACTGGGTTGTAGCTGGAAGGGCATCCGCTGTGTAAAACATATGCTGGATAAGTTGGTGGTTCATTCCCCTGTGGTGACCCCTGATGAATAAAGGGACTAAGCTGAAGGAATATTAATGAATAATATAATATAATATAATATAATATAATATAATATAATATAATATAATATAATATAATATAATATAATATAATATAATATAATATAATATAATGCTGCAATAATACAATATAACATATAAAAGCATCACATACAACTTAAAAAAAAAAATCATTAGCATTTATCAGATCATTGGAGAAGTTCTAAAATGAACTCACTGACCTCTTTTATTCTCTATACACACACACATACAGTCTCACACACACTCTTACACAACATCAATAGAACAATCTCTCTCTCTCTTTCTATTGTCCCTCATTTCCTTCCTTCAGATTTCTCACTTCACTTCCACTTCCCAATGCTGTGATGTCACTTGGCATGATTCCCTTTCACTTTCTATCACACACACATTATTTATAACACACATTATATTTATAAAAAATTCTCCATAGGCGTAATATATACAGTTAAAGTCAGAATTATTAGCCCCTTTGATTTTTTTTTCTCTTTTAAATATTTCCCAAATGATGTTTATCAGAGCAAGAACATTTTCACAGTATGTCTGGTAATATTTTTTTCTTCTGGAGAAAGTCTTATTTGTTTTATTTCGGCTAGAATAGTTTTCAATTTTTTTAAAATCCATTTTAAGGTCAAAATTATTAGCCCCTTTAAGCTATATATTTTTTTTTCGATAGTCTACAGAACAAACCATCATTATACAATAACTTGCCTAATTACCCTAACCTAATTAACCTAGTTAAGCCTTTAAATGTCACTTTAAGCTGTATAGAAGTGTCTTGAAAAATATCTAGTAAAATATTATTTACTGTCATCATGACAAAGATAAAATAAATCAGTTATTAGAGATGAGTTATTAAAACTATTATGATTAGAAATGTGTTGAAAAAATCTTCTCTCCGTTAAACAGAAATTGATGATAAAAAAATAAACAGGGGGGCTAATAATTCAGTGGGGCTATTAATTCTGACTTCAACTATATGTATATGTATATGTATATATTTATATATATGGCCCTAAAAAATCTAAATTACAATATCAGTCAATATAGCACACCCCTAATTTTTTAGCACTACTATAAGTTTAAAATGCTCCTGATTCATTTCTAATTTCATAAATAACAAAGAGAAAATTAATTATTATCAACTGCTGTTTCTCTTGTAGTTTAAAGACAAACATGCATCTCCAAAAAAATTACATGGAAAAACTATGTTTCATAATCTTTCAAAACTAAGAAACAGTCCAATCCCTAAAAAAAAAAAATAATTAATTAAAAAAAATAATAAAAATTTACCCTTAGTAGTGGTGTAACGAATCACACATCTCACAGTTCGGATCACATTATGGTTTTTTTAGTCACGGATCGGACCATTTTTCGGATCAGCCAAAAAGGGGAGTAGACAAATGTAATTTGCTTTCCATTTATTACAGAAACAGAACTGCAAGACACTTTTGGCTTTAACAAACAGAACTTAGAACCTGTAATTTTACTAAAAATAAAATGAAGAAATAATCAGCTGAATAAAAATAAATTGTAAAATATTCAGTAATGTGATAAATGCACTGTTACTAATTGCTGATAACACTAAATGTAAAAATCTAACATTAGAATTTGTGCACTTCATATTTATTTTTATTCTCATTTTCAATAAATGATTGAGTTATTCACTCAGAAAACTTCATGTTTCATTGCTGGATGATCATTTTTGGAGAATTATTCAATTACATATTTTTGATGGCTGGTTGTTGCCATCTATTGGTTAAATAATGTAATCGCTGCCTACAACTTTAATTTTTGAGCATATAACAATGATTTTAATCTTTATCATAGACATCAGAGTTTTTTTCCTCGCCGCTGTCGCCACTGGCTTGCATGGTTCGGGACCTGTAGAGCTGCGCATCGATGGATTTGCTATTCAGTGTTTGGACTCTCAGTAGTGATTATTAACCCACACTGAACTGAGCAAAACTGAACTGAACTTAATCTCTGAAAACTGAACTGACTTTGTTTCAATTCACTATAATCTTCCATGTGAAGCTGCTTTGACACAATCTACATTGTATAAGCGCTATACAAATAAAGATGAATTGAATTGAACATCAGAGTTTTTATCTAAACTATAAACTGTTCTCCCAGTACTTCTGTGTTATTTGACTGTTTGTAACTTCAGAACTAACTCAAAAGACTAAAGGCTGAATCTCTTTCTTGATTTTTGCGTTTTTCAAACACAGATTTGATCATTTACAATATATCTTGCGTGGGTGTTGAGATCCTGATCTTTTAATGATCAATTGTGCAGCTTACACTGAATGCATTAATGCAGGTTAAATAAGTGGTGACAGAAAACCCCTTTAATAACCTAAGAAACCCACCACATCCCGAATAACCTACCACAACTTCTTCCGTCATCATTATATTTTACAGGAAAGCCTAAATGCTTTCATACATGTGATTTCAATGACGAGAGAGGCGATCTTTTCTGCAATCGTTACACATTTAGGATTAATCTACAAAAAAATGTATTAATCGTGATCCCTTACACCCCTAACCCCTAGCATCATAATTATATTCTTAACATTACACATTTCTTCCACTTAAGCATATTACCATCAGAAAGCAATGTTATGCTATACTACAGGGCTGTAAATGCTTTGATTCTGATTGGCTGACGAACATTCTAAGGTGTGCCATTATATTCAAATAAACACAAAGCTAAAGTAGTTCCGGCAGGTTTTGAGCGCATTACAGCTCCATATCACGACTACACCGAATGATTTCAGTTATTTCACAGCAAAAATCCCATCAAAACACAACAGAAGGTTTTAGATGAGATGTGTAAGAAACCAACTCTGCACACAAGAGCAGTTTGAGGGCAAAAACCTGACAAATGTCTGAAATACATCTGAAGAACAATCTGAACATCTAAAAGCGGAATAATTCACTCATATCCATTGAATTATTAGTAAAAAAATGCACATATCACATCCGCATTGGGTGTGCATTATTATTCTAACAATTTAACAACCTGTTGTCAATCAATCCTTTATTACAAAAAACAGCCCCATATATCAGTGCATCAACTACATTCATCCTCGTCTCATGTGTCCTATATCGTTACACTCCATCTACTGTGTATTTCCTTTCTGGATTTAGCTTTTTCCTCAGTGTGCTTTTAGTGCATGAAAAAAGCAGCTGTGCAAAAAAAATCTTGTGGCTTGAAAACCCGTAAATGATTTCTATCTTTTTAAGCAATCATCAAAACCAGCATTTTAGTAGGAGCGCTGGGCTGTTTTTGTGCCTCTGCAGTTATTTCACTCCTTGTTTTGATCCGTGAGGTAATGTGAGCTACAATTCACAATATCCTTCACAACAGTGTGATAAGAATCCTGTCTCCGGCTACAGAACCGCTGAAAAACACTGTAAATGTGACCTGCGTCTGACTTCTCTCAGTCAGCACGTAGCAAGGAAACCAGACAAACAGCAACAAAAACAGACACTGGACAACAGCAGCAAACTGCACAACCCACTTACAGCAAAAATAACACCATTACTTTAACCCTGATCTAAACTTTGAGTCATGTTTACGTGACGATGCTCACCTTCTCTGTTGGTTTTCATTGCATTTTAAATTATAAGCCGAGTGTGCCTCACACAGGTGAGTGGGCTTGACAAACCACCTGTCGAAAACACACTCATTTATCTATGTCCAGTGTTTGAAATTAATTGTTTTGCTTGGTAGCACCAGTCCACCCGACTTCAAAAATTTAGGAGCACCAGAATAAATTTGGAGCACCACCAAAAATGAATGAGCACCATTGCAAATTGTAAATTAACGAATTTATTATATTTGAAAACAACATTAATCAGGACTAACAAAAACCAGAAACAAATATCTAACTATCTTCTGTAATGACATTGATATTTGCGCAATAATTCAAAAATAAATGTCTAATAATTAAAAATGTAATGATGACAATAATACTAATGAATAACATTTCTCATTATCAAGCTGCTTTGAATGTGCTTGAATGTGAGTTATCTGCTATAAAAGTCCTACTGTTACTTTATGAAACATAAATCTATTTTTTGCATCAAAAAAAATGAAGCATTGCAGAAAAAAATATCCATTTTGCACTATTGTTTTTATATGCATGTTAATTTAATAAACAAATATTATTTCTGCTACAAAACATAGGAAAAGTACGATTATAATAAATCATTCAATTCAATGCTGCAAGTTGCAAAGCAGTCATCAGTAACTAAATAGAAAAATAATATGCATCTCAAGAAAGAACGGACAAAAGAAAGTAAGAAAAGTCTCACTTCTGTCACTCTTTAAAAGTTTTGGTTTTGGTCATTTTAAATGCTCAGTCTTGTTATGCGGCGATTTACATTTTTCTAAAAACACTCGATTAATCTCGGCTGGCGGATCAACATTCACCACATGATCGATCTCATCAGCTGCATTATTTCTAACTTTAGGTGGGTTTGCCAACCTGTGTACTATTCATTCCTCAAACTTCAGCCTTTTGCATTTCCTGCAGTCACAAAAGCTCCCTGTCATCTGACAGCGGAAAGCCTTGAGTGATTGACAGCTATGAACCAATATAGTGGCAGGAAAGACCGATTCAGTACGTTTTTAGAAAAAATCAAAGCAGGTTGTACTATATCCCATGGTTTCCGCTACATTCATTCTTCCATGGCGAGGCGCCACACCAAAATTCATCCCGCCACGGCTATATTACAGTTTCCCATTCAAAACATTCAGTCATTGTTGTTGTTTTTTTATAGCAGGTTATAATCGCACCAAAACGTTTTAAAGGTAAGTGAATTATAACAGCGAAACTTTTCTTTAACCGTAGTAGTGCTGTGCGTCATTTGTTTAACCCTTTACGGTGACATGCTGACTGACTGACAGGCATGAGACAGCCGTGAGACGTGAGGCCAGCAAACACGGTGTAGCTTTCAGTTAAGATGAACACAGTTTCCATAATTATACTGTATAGATAAAGGTCTATGGTTCTGCAAACAAAAAAACACTTTAGCTGGAATTTATAGCGGTTTCACTTTACTTCAGGACTGTTCAGCTACTTCAGCTGTTTCACTTTACTTCAGGACGCATTAATGCCGCTCTGTCGGTCTACCGGAGACATTCATGAATATTCCTAGCAAATCTAATAAATGTTGGAGATGTACTCGTCACATAAACGCACTAAATCGCACTTGAGCAGCGTATATTTCAGGGTGTAAAGTTGTGCATGAACAGAGTAAATCAGTGCGCAAGTAGAGATTCGCATGCTCGTATTACATAAATGTGCTCACAACATGTGTCATTGAAATAACACCCATAGGTATTTGGTACATCCGTGTAAAAGTTCTGCCCCCACAGCTGGAAAAAATCCTAGAGGAAACACTGTATCCATTATATGCAGTTTCACAAATGCTCCCAAATATATTATGAGGTCACATAGATTCAATTTTGGGCGCGTATGCAACCAAAATGCCGGCAATTTCGATCCCTGCTGTCATTTTTAACCAACACTTGCACCAATTTTGCACATTTGCACCAGACACATTCTTACAATCACTGCATTTCTATGTAAAAACCCACTGTGCATTTATGAAGTGTGCCTCACACAGGTGAGTGGGTTTGACAAACCCTGTAGAAACACTCTTCTGTCTATATATATATAAAAACTATAGGTGGGCATAGATTAATTTTTTTAATCTAAATTAATCTCACTGTAATCTTGGAATTAATCTAGATTAAAATGTCTCATTTGAATTCTGCCGAAGGCATTCAGAATATGTGTGCTACCCAAATAATGACTAAAAGTAAGTCTTTGAGAACGGGTTTCTCAGGCCAGGTGGTGCATTAGACCAGGGGCTCATCTCCTGTTTCCAAAATGCATCACAAACTGCTTGAGAAACTGTTCTACTATGACAACTGGTGATGAAAATAAATGATGTTCAATAAGATGTGCTTGTGTTTACTAACTGTTTATTCAGTTAAACATGAATGTTGAACTGTAGGCCTACATAAGCTCCAAACAGCGATTTTTAATGACCTTAATCTGACTAAAGTCATAACTGAACTAAACAGAAATGGAATTAAGACGTGGAGTATGCATGTATTCGTGGCATTATTGAAGTAAACACCAATCAAACAATCACCGTCATGTAGGACTTTTCACCATATTTTCTGACAAGATCCACACACGAGGCTTTCAGTAAAAGACCGCGCGCGCACACACACACACACACACACACACACACACACACACACACACACACACACACACACACACACACACACACACATCGCGAAATGCTGAAGTTTTTTTCTTTCCATTTGGCGTGCGTTATTAAATTCCATAACACTCTCACCAGTCCTTACTCATTATTTGTGTCTAATACCCCAGTTTGTCACGGGGCATGAATGAAATGTTCATGAGTGAAAGTGAAACTGTCGAACTGCAGTTAAAGTCACCCAAAATGACAGGAAACTCTTACATGAAAGCACTTCACGCAAACACCTTAATTATATTATTGTCTATTAAGGCAAATTACTAGATTACAGATGTCCATGTAAACGTAGTCAGTAGTGTCTTCGAAGTAAGTGAAAGATCCAGATAAGCATCCTGCTGATTTGAATTAGAAGGGCACTTTTTTGTCAGACGGCTCACCGGTTTAAATTTCATTCACTGTCATTCATTTTAAAAAGCACCCGGTCCATTTTATTTGTATATGTTTTACTTGAACGCATAAACTCTACAGGTGGCTGATAGTTAGATGTGGAGCTAACATTATTCAGATTCACTCTAGTGAACTGCATGCATGTTAGCACGTCACGTTTGATGTGGTTATTTCACAGTAGGAATACACACAGGTTCGAAGACTCGTTCTCTCCACCTACAATGCAATTCGGCCAGGTATACATCTGCGCTAAAATATCAAGGTGAAAGCCATCATAGCTTGCGTAGAATAGACCCAGCTCCCAACCCAACTTTGAGAATAGATTAACGGTGATATATATATTTTTTTTTAATCGCCCAATAAGAGTTTTGCGTTTACGCAGCACGTTAACACCAATAACAGCCCACAACTAATAAAAACACTCCCTCTCCTAACTTTAGATTAGATTAGATTAGATTCAACTTTATTGTCATTACACATGTACAAGTACAAGGAAACGAAATGCAGTTTAGCACTTAGTTCTCTGAGCTCTAACAGTTTCTTTGTATAATTACCATTTGTGTGTATTGCTTCTTGTTGAATCACTGAATGCCTCCTCAGTTGTAATTGGCTTTGGACAAAAGCGTCTGCTTAATGATTAAATGTAAATGTAAACTGTAAATGTATAAGCTTAAGCTATTTATTTAACAATATCTGTATGCAAATGTAGATTGCATTAACACATCTAAAATATACTGTATATTATTCAATTTTTATTGATTTCTAAAGCAATTTCTGCCACAAAACACTGCAACAGCAATATTATAATAAACCCAAATGTTAAATAAATAATCATATTGGTGCGGATCTCATGAACAAATATTCAGGTCATATTTCACCCAAAAATTCAAAGGAAAACAATGCAATAAATTATAGATGCATGGCTGTTTATAATTTAGTGCCGTGCCTGCTGCCGCAGCTATGTTCATGAGGAAAACAGAATAAGTAAATAACCAAAACAAACTACATAAAACAACAGATAAAAATACTAAAAGTTATCATAGGTTTTTAGAGTAATCTTTGATTAAAATAAGTTTTCCTCTCATTTAATTACAAATCTTTGTATACAAGGTTATTACAGTCAAGTTAAACCAAAATCATATAAACTAACATTGGTCATATTTTAATTCATGGTACAATTTTCACTATTAATAAACCATTAACTATGACTTTTAGCTCAATAAACTATTCATTTGCTGTTTGTTATTATGCTTTAAGACTGTAGTTGGGTTTAGGTTTCGGGTAGGTAGGTAGTGCTTACACAGCACTAACAATGTGAGGGCAAGTTTTTGGCCAAGGACAGAAAATAAGTAAAGATAACTAACCTATATTCAAGTTAGGGCTGCACAATATATGGTTTCAGCATCGATATCGTAATGTGTGCATCCGCAATAGTCACATCTCAGGATATGCAATGTTGGGATTATAGTTTAATATAGTTTAATCATAATGGAGTAAAAGTTTAGCATCTCCATGCATTTTAAAGAGATAGTTCACCAAAAACAAGGACAGAAAATAAGTAAAGATAACTAACCTATATTCAAGTTAGGGCTGCACAATATATGGTTTCAGCATCGATATCGCAATGTGTGCATCCGCAATAGTCACATCTCAGCAAATGTTGGGATTATAGTTTAATATAGAGTTTAATCATAATGGAGTAAAAGTTTAGCAGCTGCATGCATTTTTAAAGAGATAGTTCACCCAAAAATTACTTACCATTTTCGTTACACCCTTCACTTGTGTCAAAGATTTAAGTTTTCTTTTTTTTTAAATGAACACAAAAAGAATATACTTTAATAACTCCTATAGTATTAAAACAAGTGAAGTGTGCGTAAATAGTGAGTACATTGTAATCTTTGAGTAATCTGTCCCTTTAAGGCCTGTGACTGTGTGAACATTTCAATATTTCAAATTTTAAAACATCTGGCCACAAGAAATTCTTTGTAACTTTAATAAAGATTAAATAATATACAATGAAGGCTATGCAGTGTTGATTATTCAATATCTGTACCTGAATAGTGAATACCTGAAAACTATTATTCACTTTTATCTTTACTATGTTTTATTTATCTATGCTTGTCATTTATTTGTTATAAATTACTTGAGATTCACTTCTCTACAAAATCCCCCCAATAAATCTAAATAAACCTGTTAAACCATCTGGTGGAAGTGTATTCATAACACAATATGCAGATGAAACCAGAAGTCTACATACACTGTATAAAAAGGCACATAACCATTTTTTAAAAAGTCAGATGTTAATGTGACTAAACTTTTTCTCTTTTAGTTAAGTTAAGATCATCTCATTTGTTTCTGTTCTGCTTAATAGCAGAATAATGAGAGAGAGATTTTTGGAGAAATAGTTAAAACTTTTCTTGAAAGCCAAGTTTACATACAATAAGATTATTACGCCTCTGAAAAAGCTCAGATGATAGTGTCAAGGTTTTGGAAGTTTCTGATTGGCTAATTGACAACATTTGAGTTAATTGGAGGCACAACTGTAGAATAGTATTTAAGGAAAACCTCAAACACACTGCTTCCTTGTGTGACAACATGGGAAAATCAACAAGCCAGAATCAACAAAAAAGCCAGATTACACTTTGCTAAATTACACTGGGAAAAAGACTAATGTTTGGAGACATGTCCCGTGGTCTGATGGAACTAAGATTGAACTGTTTGGCCATAATGACCAGTTTTACATTTAGAGGACAAAGGGGAAAGCTTACAAGCCTAGGAACACCATCCCAACTGTGAAGTATGGGGGCGGCAGCATCATGTTGTGAGGCTGTTTTGCTGCAGGAGGGACTGGTCCACTTCACAGCATAAATGGCATCATGAAGAAAGAACATTATGTAGAAATACTGAAGCACCATCTCAAGACATCAGCCAGAAAATAAAACATGGCCACAAATGGGTCTTCCAAACAGACCATGACCCTAAGCATACTGCCAAATTAGTTCAAATGTGCTTTAAGGGCAACAGAGTGAATGTTTTGGAGTGGCCATCACAAAGCCCTGAACTCAATCCTATAGAAAATTTGTGGGCAGAGTTTAAAAAGCTTGTGCGAGCAAGACAGCCAACAAATCTGACTCAGTTACACCAATTCTGTCAGGAGTAATGGGCCGAAATTCCTTCAAACTATTGTGAGAAGCTTGTGGAAGGAGACCCAAAACATTTGACCAAACTTATACAGTTTAAAAGCAAAGCTGAAGAAATACCAAGAAAATGAATGTAAACTCTTGACTGTCTAGAAATTAATAAAAAATTATCTTATTATTCTGGCATTTAGCAAATGATTTAGGTAATCCGTTAGGATTAGACCTAAAATAGTAAACGTTTAGTATGATTTACCATCAGACATTTAAAAAAATGGTTATGTTCCTTTTTTTAGAGTGCATGTAAACTTCTGGTTTCAACTGTATATCACAGAAATACAAAATATGATAAATGTCAGATTTTTCCAATATCTTGCAGCTCTAATTCAAGTATATAGATATTTGTTAAACTAATTATCATGACTTTTCCAAAACTTTGTGGGTTTTTCTGTTTTTCCAAAACTTTTCCAGGCCTGGAAAATCCCATGTCAAAATTCCATGACTTTTCCAGGTTTTCCATGACCGTATGAACCCTGATAATTAATGTTTTTTTCTTGTGTCCTTACTATTTTTTTATTGTTATTGTCAATATCTATATTAGGCAATGTATTTAGGGTTTGTTGAAGTTAGTTTAAAAAAAAATATGTCTCTGTGTAAACAATGACATCTGCACTTGGCATAAAAAAATAAGTAAAGTTAATGGGGTTATTTAAGAACTAAGCAGTGACACACACACACACACACACACACACACACACACACACACACACACGTTTGATTTTGTGAAAAGTGGGTACATTACATAGGCTTCCATTCATTTTATACAGATCTAACCGTATATTATATTGCCCCCACCCCACCCTACCCCTAAACCCAACCATCACAGGAGACAGTGTACAGCTTTACTCCCTGAAAAAACTCATCCTGTGTGATTTATAAGCTTTTTGAGAAGTGAGGACGTCACCAATGTCCTCATATTTCACCTGCTTTTTGTAATACCTGTGTCATACCTATGACATTATACACATTTGTGTCTTGATATGTCACAAAAACAAGTACACGTACACACACACACACACACACACACACACACACACACCATCATTTTCATCATCTCATCTGGCTTTCATTCGGTTCTCTTTATAAACTGGGTGGACCACAAGAATACTCTAGAACATGACAAACAGATCAACATTCATGAGAGCCGCTAAATCAATCTGCCCTTAAATACATAAAAATGTGGAAACACACAGGAGGAGGGCTGAATAATGCAGAGCCGCTGTGTGTGTGTGTGTGTGTGTGTGTGTGTGTGTGTGTGTGTGTGTGTGTGTGTGTGTGTGTGTGTGTAGAAGCGTCACTCAATAAATCATGGCTTCATGCATGAAGGTGTCCTCCACTCAGGTGTGTAAATGACAGCGGGTCACACAGAGGGCTGATGGGATACATGGCGCTCGGGGAGTTTTAAACATGAAAGAGTGCATGTAAGAAATGCATTTAAAGTGCCTCTGGTACGCTGTTTTAAATGTTTCTGTTTTCAGTTTTGAAACCTCCTAGAATATGTTCATATGCATTCATGACAACAAAAATAACTTTAATTTTCTCATAAGCAAGGAAGCATCACTTCTTTTCTCTCAGGCTACATTTACACATTTTTTCTGTGTGTATGTGTGTTTTTTAATCATATTCTGCTAAATAGATCAATATTTGCTGCTATCTACATTTAGGCATTTAAATAATTTGCTGTCAATTTTTTGGGCCATAACACAATTGTATAGGCTGCTAGCCTAGGAAAGCCACTATAATTACCTTTTTATTTAATAACTGTATATAGCAGAGGTGGGCAAACTGCGGCCCGCTGAACACTTTCATCCGGCCCGCCAGGGAGTTTTTAAACTGCTGCTTCTGAGTAACGGTTTGTTTTCAGAACTAGTAAATTAATGATGCAATACAAGTGAACGCCATTTGATGGCAGTATTGCCCGCGGTACAGTTAGCGCAACCAGTAGAATAAGAACACACTCTCGGATATTAAAATACACTTTCACGCAAAATGCGCTTCTTTTTTTTTGCGAGAGCTCTTCTTAAACTGAACAGCGCATCATCGATGACGCAAGCGTGCTCAGGCCCGAATGTAATGTGAGTGCGGGTCGTCGGGGGAGATGGGAGGGGGAACAAGCATGCTTTGGCCCGGTTCAACGCAACTGTACATAGTGCGAGTACGCCCTCAGATTCTTCTTCCGTTTTAACTCTTAGTTTTATGATTGATATGAGCATATTAATACAAGCTCAAATGAGATTGTTGTGAATTTGACTTAAATTGTATAATAATTGCTGGTTAAATGTGTTAATTGTGTCATATAATATATTTTCCATGCATCCATCCACTTTAAAAAGTTCTTTTATCAAAGATTTGTGGTTTCATCAAGTTTTATGATGATTGATCTGTATTTTCTAAAAGCAGTGCAAAGTAGATTAATGTACATTTGACTGAATAGTAAACTTTAAGAATTTTTAATAAGGATTTTAATGTGTTAATACGATATTTTTTTCTATCAGACAATATCTTTTCTATTCTCCACTGTAAAAATGATTACATTATTATTATTGTTTATAGTATTATTATACTTTATTCTTTTATGATGATTAATAAGTAAATATAAATAGCAGTGCAAATTAATTTGACTTGTAAATTTGACTCAATTATAACTATTAAAATAATCTGTTTTGTATTAATGTGACATGATTCTGTCCGATATTACATATTATTCCATGCGTACTGCCACTATAAATAAAAGTTATTTTTTGACGGATTTGACATGTGGCCCTTCACTTGGTTTTCAAAACTTGATGTGGCCCTCAGGTCTAAAAAGTTTGCCCACCACTGGTATATAGGCTACAGTTTTGTACTACAGTTTTCTGTTAGATTGTGTGGTCATGTACATCAAACATAAGGAATCAAAATTCAGACTTATACAGGGCTAAACACTAGGAATGTTTTCTAATGGCCAGGCTAATCAAAATTCTGCATGTATTCTGTTTTTTTTTCTATGTATTACTATGCAGGTGCTGTATTGACTAAAATGCTGTACAGTGGGGAATGAAGTATTGAACATATACAGTAATAATATTTCTAAAGTAGCCGTTGACATGGAATTGAAGCAGATTTTGGTAAAAACCCAAACAATACAAACATAAAAATAAAACAAAACAAAAATCTGAGAAATTAGTTGTGTAATGGCAATGAAATGACACAAGGAGAAAGAGCTGAACTACTAAAATGTATTTAATACTTTATATTAAAGGCTTTTTTGATGCTGCAGCTAAAAGACGCCTTTCATGTGGAGAATGAAGTCACATGCATTGCTCAGGTGTGTTTTTCCACAGACTTCAACAATGTGTTGGACTGCTAGCTAGTCACATCATACTACCTCCCTATACACTATGACACTGTCACTTTATCATAACTATCATGTTTACAAGCCTTTTTGCACTATATACTGTTTTACATCTGCACAACTCTGGTTTGCACTCATTGCTGTATGCCCTTAACTGTAATTGTATTGCTTGCCAATTTTTATTTTTTACGTATATTTTTAGATTACATTTTATGTATGTTTTTTTTTAATGTATATTTTTTAGATTACATTCTATATAATTGTATTTATTGTAAATTCTTTCTAAAACTCTACTTTTTGCATTAATATTATATGTTAGGCACCTAGGGTCTGAGATTAACAGAATTTCGATTCTCTGTATGTCCTGTACATGTGGTCGAATTGACAATAAAGCTGACTTTGACTTTTGAGTGTTGAACAAAATCTTGATGCTTCTGTGGGTCTCGTCTATCAAATCTGAGCTTTATTTTGTATTTTCGGTTACACTTTACTATAAGGTTCATTAGTTAAGGTTAGTTAATGGATTTACTAACATGACCAAACAATAAACAATACATTTATTACAGCATTTGTTCATGTTAGTTAACGTTAGTTAATGAAAATACAGTTGTTCATTGTTAGTTCATGTTAACTCACGGTGCATTAACTAATGTTAATAAACATGAACTTCGATGTTAATAATGCATTAGTGAATGTTGAATTATGACTAATAAATGCTGTACAAGTGTTGTTCATGATTAGTTCATGTTAGTAAATGCATTAACTAATTAACCTTATTGTAAAGTGTTACCGTATTTTCTATTGGATTGAGATCAGGTGATTGGCTGGGCCATTCTACAGCTTGATCTTCTTTCTCTGAAAGCAGTTGAGAGTCTCCTTGGCTGTGTTTTGGATCATTGTCTTGCTGAAATGTCCACCCTGGTTTCATCTTCCACCTCCTGCTAATGTAGATGTTGGACTGAAGCAGCTGATATTCGTTTACACTGAGGAAGGGCAGAGGATTGCTGAAGAACTACTGAGAGATTTCAGCTGCTATCTGGGCTTTCTCTGCCTTTCTACACCTTCCTTTCTTTATGCGTTTAATACTTCTTCCCAGGGTCATTTCACTTTATTAAACATAACTTCATTTGTAAACTAATTGGATTTGATTTCTTTGCATATATGGATTTATTTGATTGTTATCAACATCCGGTAAAAATTTAAAGTCAACAGCACATTTAGAAATATGGTTTCTGAGAAAAATGGTGACGTGTCCAATACTTTGTTTACCCGCTGTATAAATGTAACTTGACTTTAAAAATGCATCTGGTGGCATGACTAATTATGCTAATCCTACTTTAACTTTTTTTGGAAAAAGTTTGGGAAAGTATTTTTGTGCAAATAATGACAGCGACACCTCATTGTTTGAGTCAGAACTGACCTTCACACACTGTGTGCGAGAGACGCATCACATATCACGACAATAACACACTCTCACACTGATCATCATTTAGCAGAAATCCAGAACAAAACACGTACACAAACACACAACCACACACACACACACACATTTCTTCTTCTGCTGTACTCACAGAAGCGGCACTTCCACGATGAGATGCACCAAATTACAGACTAGCTCCTCCAGAAGATCCTCACAGATGGAGTCTGAAAACACACATCAAATAAAAAAAATTATTATGTCATTAGCTAAGTTTGCAGCCAAAACGTGAACTAGATTTATTGGCATTTATCTTGTAAATAAAGAGAGTTTTCCTTACAATAAGTCAAAGAGAACAAAATTACCACTACCTGATAAACTGGTGGCAAATACCATACAGAAAAAAGCCACTGTAGTCTTTTTTCTTCTATAATAAATGATTTGCACCTCAGAAAACGAAATGCACTGAACATGCAGTGGCTTTTGCAGGCATGAGACGCTATTTGTGAATGCAGACAGATGCTCAAGACAGTTCTGGAGGTAATAATAATATAATAATACTGAACCACAGTGATGACAGACTTTGGCTGAGGGATTTTAGAAAGACCAAAACAACATTTCAGATGTTTTACGCTGTGCTTAAATCACTGTATTGTCCATTAATGCTGTCTCATCACAACCATTTCTAACATCACATGATCTGTTGAAACTAAATCACATGACTTTTTTGACGTGCATGCTGGAATTTATTGGGTAACTGTGTTTCCATAGTAGTTTCTTATCAGGTCAAATGTTCCTCCTACTCAGTTGTGTGCAGAAGCTTATTAAATGCATTTCCAAAATTTAGCCACATCTTGATGTGTCCATTAAGATTTAGTTTTTCCAATATTCTAAAACGCACATTAAAATAGGTGAAGGATGAATATATATATATATATATATATATATATATATATATATATATATATATATATATATATATATATATATATATATATATATACAGTGTTGGGAGTAATGCGTTACAAAAGTAATGTATTACAGTAACTTATTACTTTTTCCAGTAACGCAGTAGTGTAAGGCATTACTTTTACATTTTCAGTAATATTTTACTCGGTACATGTTCAGTAACGCGTGCGTTACAACAAACTTTTCGCCCGCAAGACATTAACATTTAAAAAATACCGCAGTTCTATTTCCTGTTGGTGGTAAGTTAAACATACGTGTGTGTTGTCATTAATCTCCCTCTGGCTACTGGAACTTTTAACTTTGAGCGCGGATTGATTTCAGCCTCTGAGCTCGAGGTCCGGGGCTATTGGCTCAGCCCGGTTCGCAGTAATGTTACGCTCTAACGTGCAGCGGAAAAGCGGCAAATAGATGAAAATGGCAGAAGACAGTACATTTGCGAGATGGAGGTACGTTCATATTCCACTGACAACTGTCGTAAGCGCAGTATTACACGTGGAGAGCGCATTCATGTACGCGAGCGAACGCTCCGGTTTCCTTTATCCGTAGACAAAACTCCTCGCGTGCACTCAAAACAGTCTGCTCACGTGCGGATGATCTGCTCTCGCTCCGTCAGACGATGCAGACTCACAATTTGTGCCTTGTTTTCTCCTCTTTTCGTGCTTTTGCTCTCCAGAGATCCTCTTGTCAAATTGTTATCTCAAGAATGTTGATATGGTTTACATGTTGCTACAATATTTATCTACAGGTTAAGGTAAATATATAAATACTATAATAAATACTAGTGTTTTTGAGCGTTAGGTACAGTGTACTGCCTTTTTTTAGGCTAGTATTATTTACAACTTGTTAATGAATGCTTCAGCATACATTTAATACTGTAGTATTAAGAATAGTTAAGTATGGTGAATTGTAAAATAATAATATACCCTATATTGTTAAAAAAAAACTGCAGCACTGGGTCATTTGTTTATATTACGCTTGTTGTGTTACCATAGCAACTATAGTATTACCACAACAGAATAATTGAAGTACTTTACTGTAGTAGGCTACTGTTCAACACAGTACATGTCAATATGTGTGTTCAGGGGCCCTGTGAAACAGCTTCTCCTCAAAATGAAGAGGATGACAAGGAAAATGTCCTCCAATCTCATCAACAATATGGAAGACAACAGACAACAGAGACTAGTTCACTTTATTTTAGTTGCCATGATAAAATGAGATTGATAGTGAGATTTATTTGAAGAGTGAATAGTCCAGTAGGCTATAATACCTTATCGTTTTTCCCTATTTTCTATCAGTTACATTTCTGCTTGCGTTCGTTATATTTTACTTTAAATGTTTTTGATTTGATTAATATGGTGCACCTTTTAGATGTTTAATAAATGTTTTTAAAATAAAACGTATTCTTAACATCCAACGTCTATTCTCTGTGTCTTTAAGTGTTTAAAACTGGAAATATCTCATCATAAAACATACAGCCAAAAATGGTATGGTTATTAGATTAAAAATGATAAGTCTATTTTAGCATTTTAGTTATTGTTAATAAATAGTGTACTAATATAAATCATATCAAAAAGCACAAAAGGAAGAGGGAACACAAGGCCCAAATTGTGAGTCTGCATATAATCTCACAGAGCGAACTGTGTACTGAGAGCGTGCAAGAACATTTGTGCGTGAGCAGTGCATATTTGAGAGAACGTGAGAAAATTTGCATGCGAGCAGTGTATATTTAAGAGCTCGTAAACAGTTTTGTCCACAAACAGAGGAAATCGGTGCACGAGCATTATATTGAGAAAGCTGTTCATCATGCTCACTTTGTGCATGACAGTTTTGTGTTGTGAGCCACTTGAATTTAAAGTGAACACAATAATGGCAACAATAAGAAGAGAAAAGAAATCTGCATGTTGTCATGGCATTGGAGTTTACATATGGCCTGTTGTGTCTAATATGAATATAGTCAAGCTATTCACAGATATTGCCAGATATCCACTTTACCTCTACCATACTTTTAACAGATCATTTGTGGATCTGACTGTCATCCTTTCTTGCATTGTCTTGAGCCTTCATGTTGCCAGTTATATACTATATTGTTAGTAGCCTGGATAGGTCACAGTCATTCTGCTACATCATATCACTTTCTACTGGATGTAAAATGCTCTGCAGTACATTTGGTCGTTTTAGAAAGTTAAGTTCTAATTCTGTAGTTATTTTAGTGAAAGTAACTAAAAAGTAATATAAGAGTAATGTAACATATTACAATTCTGAGACAGTAATATTGTAATGTAAGGGATTACTTTTAAATAACAGTAACAAGTAATCTGTAATGTATTACAGTTTGGGTGTAACTTGCACAACACTGTATATATATATATATATATATATATATATATATATATATATATAGTTAGTGTAGTCTGTAAGAAGTTTCTTGAGGTCAGTGGAGTTGTATGAGGATCACAGTGACTGGTCAGAGATGACATTTGTGCTCATATGTGGCAGCATTTGGCTGAAGGTTGTGACACATTGAGCGACTGAGAAACTGTCTGGGTGCACAGACAGATGGACCAAAGCCAGAGATCCAGACAGTCCTTTTGGTGTTTACTGTTTACAGGATTTGAGTTTAACAAGTACTCAAAAACGCTGTTATTTTTGTCTATCATCCATTATTAATAAGAAGTACACTATAGATAGAGCACAGGAAGACTGTCAGTAAAACCATTTAAAACAATTATGTTCACTAACATAACGCTTAAATTAATAGATAAATATTCCATACTTTGTTTTTAGAAATATTTCCTTAGTAAAATAATGAAAAATTTTAAGAACCTAAATCATCAAGCAGAAATTAATAAGAATAAAATACATAAAAAATAAGATATAAATACAACAAATAAGCTAGTAAATAGAGGGTTCATACACATATTTACTACAAAAATTCCATGACTTTTCCAGGACTTTCAAGTCAATTTTCATGACCTAATGTTTCATGTAATGTCTACATAGTAAATCATAAGAAACGTTTAAATTTATTAAAGCATATCATAAAACGCCCAATAGTTTCAATTAATTTTTATATCTATGTAAAATAGATGAGGCTTACACAACACTAATAATGTGAGAACATGTTTTTGGCCAAGAAAAGAAAAGTAAAAACAACTAACCTCCATTCCAATATACAGATTCTCAAACAAATTTTAGATAATCTTTAATAGTTTGTTAAACTAGTAATAGTAGGTAAAACTACTTATAAATTATAAAGCCGCAATCACACTGCACTTTTCGCACCATAGACTTCTATTCATAAGCATGCGAACGGGGCAGACCAGAAACGCAAGCACGTGTTTCGAAAGTTCAAACTTTGTGAATTCTTAACTGTGAAATCACATCAGGTGACTGCATGAGACCAATAGGAGATCATTTAAAATGAGAAATTTAAAATATGGAGCAATCGCTCACTTTTAATAATGTCTAATCATATTGTTTAACCCCACCCCTTTTCGAGCACCGTATATTCACCGATATTTTTATCCAAGGTTATCATACCGTCAGAATCTTATACCAGCCCATGCCTAGTGTGACCGCAGCTTAAGTCGCTTAGGACAAAAATGTCTGCTAAATGACTAAATGTAAATGTAATTTCCATGACTTTTCCAAAACCTTGTGGGTTTTTCTGTTTTTTTTAAGCGTGACTTAACTTCAATATCTCCTGGCTGCTGACATCTCCCTGCTGACGGGCCAGGGCATGGATGAACATCACCCGACAAAAGTAAGCATAGAATTATAATTGATCCATCACAGCTCCGTTGTTTTCTTTTACTTCCATTTTTCTTCGTACATGGAACTGCCCACGGATGCGATATAAACGTCTCATAAACAATATTCGCTCCCATGCTGAAATGTCTCTCTACCATGTCGATGTCCTGTATTAAAAAAGTAAAATGCCCCAAACTGGGCTCCTTAACTGGATACAGCAAACTATAAAACGCAGTGATAATTAGCACTGTTTGCATGCTCCATCTGTAAGCCGCCATCTTGCTTTTTATATAAATAAGAAAATAAGTCTGGTCTATGGCCATAAAATATTATAACCTAAAACAAAATGAACAAAGCTTTAAAAGTGACTAATAATGTATTATTTCACGTTAATAATGTTATTTCATTTCAATAGTTAATGTTAGGACTAGTCTGGAGTAATTACGCCTTTAAATAAAAGCCAAATTTTGGGAGATGTTTAGGGGACAGTGTCCAAAATTTAAATCTGGCAAAACCTTCTTATTTGCAGATTTACAAAAAGAAACATGTGTTTAACATTAGAAAATGCACTGTACATTGAATTTTATTCATAAATAAAAATAATAAAGATGCTGTAAAAGTAGGCGCCACGACGGCTCAGTGGTTAGCACTGGCACCTCACACCAAGAAGGTCGCTGGTTCAAATCTCGGCTGGGCCAGTTGGCATTTCTGTGTGGAGTTTGCCTGTTCTCCCCATGTTGGTGTGGGTTTCCTCCGGGTGCTCCGGTTTCCCCCACAGTCCAAACACATGCGCTATAGGTGAATTGAAGAAACTAAATTGGCCATAGCGTATGAGTGTGTGTGTGAGTGTGTGTACGTGTTTTTGTGACATATTACGACACAAATCTGTATAATGACATAGGTATGACACAGGTATTACAAAATATGAGGTATAATATGAGCACATTGGTGACGTCCTCACTTCTCAAAAAGCTTCTAAATCACACAGGATGAGTTTTTTCAGGGAGTAAAGCTGTACACTGTCTCCTGTGATGGTTGGGTTTAGGGGTAGGGTGGGGTGAGGGCAATATAATATACGGTTAGATCTGTATAAAATTAATGGAAGCCTATGTAATGTACCCACTTTTCACAAAAACAAACATGTGTGTGTGGGTGCGTGCGTGCATGTGTGTAATTGAGTGTATAGGTGTTTCCCAGCACTGCATAAAACACATGTAGGAATAGTTGGCAGTTCTAATTTAATTCAGTTTAATTCCGCTGTGGCGACCCCTGATAAGTAAGAGACTAAGCCAAAGGAAAATGAATGAATGCTGTAGAAGTATACATGCTGTATATTGATTTTTAGGTTGAGTTAGATAATATGTTTATTATCTAAAATATTATGATAAGACATAATATGTTTATTATCTTCTTTTTTATTATCCAAAACAACATTCTGTTTTCAAGTAGCTAACAAGATAAAAATCTGGTCACACTTTATTTTAGTTTACAATGCACTCTATTAACAAACAATTAGCTGTGACTTTTAGCTCAATAAATTCCTAATTTGCTGCTTGTTAATAGTTATTAAGGCAGTCGTTGGGTTTAGGTATTGGGTAGGATTAGGGATATAGAATAAAATCATGCAGAATATGTGCTTTCTAGGTAAACAGACAATATTTTAAGAAGAAGAAAGTAATAAGCCACTAGTTAATAGTGAGAATTGCTAATTAAACGTAAGTGTTACCAAAAATCTTTCTTTATATGTGAGAGTTCGTCACATACTGTATAACCAAGCTCAAAAAGTGGACATGAATCCAGTGAAAGCATTGAATAAGTGTGATATACCGTATGTTCCTGGCGCCCTCTCCTGGTAGGAGAATTGTAGATGCAGCTCTTCTTCACTCATCTCCCTGATGAAAACCTTCAGCAAACAGCGCACCAGGAACAAAGCATTATGGGCCTGCCAGATGAACAACTGACTACAGAGAAAAACCGAAAGAGAGAGAGAGAGAGATAATTACTGACTGTGAAATGCAGCTTCACCCTGTCAGCTGTAACCCAGTATATGGAAACCCCAATACACTTTCACATTCACACACTCACACACACTCGTGCACTACGGCCAATTTAGTTAATCCAATTCACCTATAGGGCATGTGTTTGGACTGTGAGGGAAACTGGAGCACCCGGAGGAAACCCACACCCACACAGGGAGAACATACTCCACACAGAAATGCCAACTGACCCAGCCGGGACTCAAACCAGCAACCTTCTTACTGTGAGGTGACAGTGCCGCCCACTATAAAATTGTATTTTGCAATTTCAGTTTTTTTATAATAATGTGCAGCCTTATTTTATGCAAAAAATATTATTATATGGCCTTCCCCCTAAGCCTGAGCCCAAAAATTTGAATGTCAAAAACCCCTGTTAAGTATGATTTTAAAGCGTTTTTGTTTTTTTAATTATAAGGATACAAGGCAAGTCCTCATGAACCACCTTAATAGAGGTCATTCCCATGTCACTATACAATTTTGTGCCCTCGTAAACCACATAAACGAGTACACACACATGCTGTCAGACGCTGCAGTGGTGACTATATGATTATGGGTTGCTGTAATGATAAACGTGTGCAGCCGTCAGATCAGCTGAGACTGTATCTGTTCTCATAAATCTGCGCTTCAGTCACTCCCTCATCTGGATTTATGCTCCAGCAACACTTTCAGCACAAACATCAGATGTGTGAGACGCTGCTATTCCCATGGGAAAATCATATCAGAAACATCTTATTAAACCGTCCTGAGTGATCAGTGAAATAATGTTGGGAAAAGCCTGTGTGGGAAAACATATTTTCAAGAATTCTTTTTTAAAAAAAATCTCAGCATCTGAGAATTGGGACTTTATTTATTTATTTATTTATTTATTTATTTATTTATTTATTTATTTATTTATTTATTTATTTCATATATCAATATCAAATATTGTGTGTTTAGAATTTTAAACACACAGGACTCATTAAGCTTAAATAAAATTGTTGCAAAGTAAAATACTGTATAAATAATAAATAAATAATATTTTGGTCTATTTCTCAGTAAATATAGGTCATATACATTGGTGCATTTGAACACAATTTATTAAACAGGTATATTTATTAAAATAATATTTTAATCACCAAACATATTTAGAAATAAAAAGATAATACATTTAAATGAATGCAAAACATTGCAAAAACAAATTACAAACTACTAAATTTCAACAATTTTATATATTTTTTGTTTTTGATTTTTGCTCTTATTTAATATTTGTCCCGAACATATAAATTTGGGCTACTAATTTTTGGACTATTATTGTAAGTTATTTTGCTCCAGATTTGGCTGCAGTACTGATTAATTCAATGTGTATGCACAACTATAACATTGTAAAGCTTCCTATAGAAAATATTAACTTAATGAGAGATTTGTTAGGGGTGTACAGGGGTGCACAGCATATACGAGTACATATTTTAATAAAATAATTAAAAGAAAAACTATAAACTAATATTAAAGATGACAATTTTTTTTTAAATAAACTCAATAAGGCCTCATTTACACTGCCAGTTAAATGTGACCCAATTCCGATTTTTTGTTCAGATGTGACACAGATTTGATCCGTTTTATGACCATGTAAACACAAAAAAAAAACGCCCTCCTCCTCTGCCTCAGTCATTTTAAAATTGGGTAAACTTCGCATATTTCGCAGAACTAAAAGCAAGACAATTTCTTCCATCGTGGCTAGTGTGGCGCAGATGCTAGAACCCGCCTTTACGCATGCGCGACGTCATGAATTGTATGGCAAGTGTAAACGCATGAATCAGATATGGGTCACAATTAAAAGAACGTGTAAACAGACAGGCAAAAAAAATCAGAGATAGGCAACAAATCGGAATTGGGCTTCAAGACCTGACAATGTAAACGGGGCCTAATACAGCTAAAAATAAAAACAAATTCCCTATAGTGAAAAGCAGAATTAATTGCAAATTAAATGAAAATGTAAATCATTTTAAAAAGGCACGCTGCCATGTATATATGGATTATTTGGTAACACTTTACAATAAGGTTCATTAGTTAATGCATTTACTAACATGAACTAATCATGAACAACACTGGTACAGCATTTATTAATCATAATTGAACATTTACTAATGCATGATTAACATCCAAGTACATGCTTGCAGAGGTGGAAAGAGTAATAAAATCTTGTACTCAAGTAAAAGTACTGTTACTTACAAAATTTTTTACTTAAGTAAAAGTAAAGTTACATGTCTATAAATCTACTCAAGTAAAAGTAAAAAATAACTCATTACAAATGTACTCATGAGTAAAAAGTAAAGAGTAACTATTTCTCAAAAGGGACAAGGCGATTTAAATCTCCAATTAGTTGTTTTTAAGTAACTTAAAAAAATTAAAGACCAATAACAAAAAAGTATATAATTATTTAAAATATTTTACAGATTATCCTCTTTAAACCCATACATTCACACCCACATACACTACAGCGACCTTCTTGCTGTGAGGCGACAGCACTACCTACTGCACCACCGCGTCGCCTATTGTTATACAGTGTCATAAAAAATGCTGCTATATTGATGTGTATAGCGCACATCCAGCCGGCCGCATATCCAATCTAGACTTTTCCTCAGTATTTTTAATGGAATTTCTGCGCTAGCCTGTTGCTACTGACGGCGCTAGTGGTTACACCATCTTTCATCTAATTTTACACTTCAACATCTAAATGAATGCTTAAGTCAATTTAACTGAATGTATTGTAATTACATTACAACATCGATGCTGTAAAAACAACTTTGTGAAATTGAAAAATAGTCCCATTATGCTTTCACCGGAAGTTTATCGTTGGCTTTAAAACTCTAACGGTGCGTAGAGCCCATTGTGCATAAACAATTTGCTCCAAGTCCCTGTTAATATCTAATCTTTGTGCTAATGAACATTAGCAATGTTACGAACACAGCTGGGTAAGTTACGTCCAAAATGTAATACATTGTAAATTTATGGTTACTGTCATTTCTTTTCTTGTAATTAGTTACATTCCAATATTAATATCTCAGAAATGCATTACACTACTTTTGTATTACTTTTAGGTTACTTTAAACAAAATAACCACAGAAGTATGACTCTTATGAATTAAAGTATGAATTTTCAATAGTATGTCTATGTTATCAAATACATTTTGCTATTAATTGTAATTATTCTGAGAGATTTTTGTTTGCAAAAGGAGTCTGACAACAGCCAGTGCTCCACACAGAGATCTGATCATTTGACATACTGTATTTTCTTTTAAATATATATTCATAACGCTTCACTTTTTCCTCATTTTTTTATGTTACAGCCTTGAGCCTTATTCCAAAATGGATTAAATTATTTATTTCCTTAAAATTCTACACACAATACCCCATAATGACAATGTGAAAAAAGAGTTTTTGAAATTGTTGCAAATTTATTAAAAATAAAAAAGCTGAAAAAAAAAAAAAAATCACATGTACTTAAGTATTTACAGCCTTTGGCGTGAAGCTCTAAATTGAGCTCAGGTACATTCTGTTTCCACTGATCATTCTTGAGATGATTCAGTAGCTTAATTGGAGTTCACCTGATAATATCCACTGATTTTTATATAGTCGATCAAATGAATTAAACTATTAAAAATGCAACAAACATTTGTTTTGGGCCAAACTACAAAAACAAGCTAATTTAAAATCGTTTTAGTTTTGGTTTTGCAAGTTTCACACTAGTTTGATCATGTATACATGTCATTATATAACTATATTGTATAAATATTATTACAAAGGCCTACATCATGCTGACAATAAAAACTAAATGACATGATATAACAGGTGATTGTCCTCTGAGTGCACCTGAAAAGACATGAATGACACTTCTCATAAAGCTTGAGAGGCATACAGTTCTTCGTGATACATATATATATAATTTGTCAAATAAAGAGTTCCAGGTTAAGGAAACACTAAACAACATGTGATAAAGTTACCGCGGGCCCTGGTGCAGATGAAAAGAAAAATAGAAAGATAGATAGGTAACTAGAACAGACAGAAACAAGGTGCGCGCTGCTGATGCACTCGCCTGCGAGTTACTTCTGCGCTATGCACGCGCTACTTCAGCTTTTTTTCTGCGATGGGAAAAAAAGTCTCCCCGCATCCATCACGGTCTGTATCATATCATGTGCGCGCTGCTTTATTTCCGCATAGTAATGATCTTTATACCGCGGATCAAGTGCAGTGAAGTGTAAAATTAATTATGAGTCATATACAGTAGCTTACCTTGTCATTGCTGGGGATGACAGGCATTTTGCTGATAAACCTCCTAAACTCCGACGATAAATCCAACTCCAGCAACAGTAAATAGACAAGTTTACCGCTGCTGCCGCTGCAGTGACGTGGCTTCCGGGCGCGATTTTCTTTTTCTTTTTTGTTGCATTTCTTTATATATTTATTTTTTACTCAGTAACGGATATGATTTAAAATGTAGCGAAGTACAATACTTTAGGCAAATCATACTTAAGTAAAAGTAAAATTACAGATTTTAAACACTACTCTAAAAAGTACAAATTCTCAAAAAAACTACTTAATTACAGTAACGTGAGTAAATGTAATTCGTTACTTTCCACCTCTGCATGCTTGTTAACATTAGTTAATGCACTGTGAGTTAACATGAACTAACAATAAACAACTGTTTTTTCATCAACTAACGTTAAGTAACATGAACAAATACTGTAGTAAATGTATTGTTTATTGTTTGTTCATGTTAGTAAATGCATTAACTAACATTTAACTAATGAACCTTATTGTAAAGTGTGACCGATTATTTTCATGTAACGCTTAATGTTTCTTCATTGCATCAACATTTAAGAAGAGCATCTACTGTACAAAAGGTTCTTTGGTCGCACTTTATATTAAGTGTCCTTAACTGCTCTGTACTTACATCCAAATATAAATACAATATACTTCATGTGTTTATAATGCTTTGTAGAACACTTCTAGTGCTATTGAGACGGGATACAGGTCTAGTTAGGGACATGTGTGGTGGTATGGGCAGGATAAAGGGTGGATTAAAGTGTAAGGGATGGTCAACAGTGCAATTATAAACGTAATTAAATAATCTAATTACAGATTTAATTACATACAGGTATTTAATCAAGCACAAGTAAAATGTAAAAACATGCATTTACACAATAAGCACATTGTAACTAATTAGTCATTTTAGTCTACATTGTTACATTTCACATATGTTTTGTGGTGTTTTGTGTTTGTTTTCTGTTTTGTTCTCTTCTCTCTTCCTATGTGTCCTATCCTAGGTGTGCAACCATTGGTCGAGAAAGCTGTCAATCACCATTATGACGCACTCGGCACACCAATCAGGAGCTGGTCTGCCATGTATAAAAGGTGTTCGCTTGCGCTGTTCAGCTGGAGCGCTTGGCTCGCCACCAAACTCCTCACTTGTGTCGGCCAGCCTGTTCATTTGTGTTGGTATTATTTTTGTTTTATCTAGAAAAAATTTTGAAAAAATAATCCATGCGTTTATTGCCACTAGATTGGACTATTGTAACTCTATACTTTGGGATTAGTCAGAAAACCTTAGTCCAAAATGCTGCTGCAAGGCTTTTAACAGGTACCAAGAAACATGACCACATTACACCAGTTTTACGCTCTTTGCACTGGGTGCCTGTGCACCTTCGAGTCACTTTTAAAATGCTTCTCTTGGTTTTTAAATGTCTAAATGGCCTGGCACCTCCTTATCTGGCAGACATGTTAATTGAGCATCAGCCTGGTCGATCTCTTCGGTCATCTAACCAGAGACTGTTATGCATCCACAAGTTGAGGCTGAAATGCAGAGGTGACCGTGCCTTCGCAGTAGCTGGTCCTAGGTTGTGAAATGGTCTGCCTCTCTGTATTAGATCTGTTTCATCCCTGTCTGTTTTTAAATCTAGGTTGAAAACTTACCTCTTTGATTTGGCATTTTATCAGTGAGACTTGTCTGTTTTAGCTATAATTTTATAAATATATATATATATTTGTTTTTTCTCTGTTTTGATTTGTACTGTGCAACACATTGGTCAACCTCTGGTTGTGTTAAATAGTGCTATATAAATAAAATTGACATTGACGCTGTTGTGTAGTTTGTCTCGTTTAAGTGATCTATTTATTAGATAAGCTGGTGCAGCTCAATTTAGTATCTATTGAAAAGAAGTTGAACGATCTTTATAAGAATTGGATCATCAAATAAGCTCTTGTTTTGCTAATGGCTAACAGTTTGTACTTTACGAGAACTCTAGTAATTTTGAGCAGCATAGTTTTTTTTGTGTTAGTTGGTTTATGGAGGAGTTGCCACATTTGTAATTATGTTTTGGAAAAGGTAAGAAGTTTAGTTAAGCATTGCATACGCTGAAGATTACGGTTTTGTTTCTGCATTTTTCTTTGGTTAGTTAGTTTAGTGCAGGGATGTCAAACTCAATTCCTGGAGGGCCGCAGCCCTGCACAGTTTAGTTCCAACCCTAATTAAACACACCTGATCAAACTAATTGAGTCCTTAAGGCTTGTTTGAAACCTACCAGTAAGTGTGTTGAAGCAGGGTTGGAACTAAACTGTTCAGGGCTGCGGCCCTCCAGGAATTGAGTTTGAGATCCCTGGTTTAGTGGGTTGGGGTTTAGTTAGATCGTTTTGTTATATTTATTTCTTTGTTTTGGCAACACTTTAACATATTGGTGTCACGATCACCAGCGATCGTCTCCCCATAGATCGCCGGTAAACATGCACTCTCACTCATGGACTACAAATCCGCCATCTTATGGACTACATCCCCATACATGCACTACTCTGACATCACACACAACCGGTTCCACATCTTCACTGATTGCATCCCACAGCTGAAGCCACTCAAGAACTGATTACACACACTACATAAGCAGAACATACACTCACTCCATTGCCGAGTCTTGTTACCTGTTTACAGTGTCAATTCAAAGCGTTTCCTTGTCTTGTTTTTGCCGTGTTTGGACCCTTGCCTTGTTTATCTGTTTCTGCCTGTCTGCTGCCATCCTTGTGACCATCTGCCTGCTATATTGACCACGATTCTGGATTTCCCTCATAAGACTGTTTGCTCCTGTCTTGATCATTGCTTGCCTGACCATCCCTCCAATAAAAGCCTGCATTTGGATCTGCACCTTTGTTGTCATGTCACTTCCATGGTTACAATTGGAAAGTATTATTAATAAAAGTCTATTTATGAATATTTAAAAATAGACAACTCTTCTATGCACACATCAGGGATTTATTTTGTTTGTTTAATTATTGCCACACCAACAACTTTGCGATTTCATGGCAAAATCAATATAGATGAAAAAAATATATAACAATAACATAATATACAACATAATATAATAATTTCACTGTAAAAAATATCCCTAAATTAGCAGCTTTCCGTATTTTGTGATTCATGTTTTTATTTTTCCCCATTTATTTATGCTTTTGAATTTAATTGTGGGATCTTGATCTTTCTTCTGACAATTTTTAACCTTGAAAGGTTCAAAAAAAGTGACTTTTATGAACATTTTTAATAATTTAAAGTGATATATTGTCTGGGTGGGGCGAAGCAGTGGTGCAGTGGATAGTGCTGTCGCCTCACAGCAAGAAGGTCGCTGGTTCGAGCCTCGGGTGGGTCAGTTGGTGTTTCTGTGTGGAGTTTCTCCCTGCATTCGTGTGGGTGTCCTCCGGGTGCTCCGGTTTCCCCCACAGTCCAAAGACATGTGGTACAGATGAATTGGGTAGGCTAAATTGTTCGTAGTGTAGGAGTGTGAATGAGTGTGTGTGGATGTTTCCCAGAGATCGGTTGCGTCTGGAAGGGCATCCGCTGCGTAAAACATATGCTGGATAAGTTGGCGGTTCATTCCGCTGTGGCAACCCCAGATTAATAAAGGGACTAAGCCGAAAAGAAAATGAATGAATGAATATTGTCTGGGTTGGTGTAGTATATTACACTACAAACACCTTGTAATAAACTGACAGTACATTTTCTGTTATTTTATATTATTTCTTATACATTACATTATTTCAAACATCTAAAATGTCAATAAAAGTCACTTTGTTAAACTCTTGAGTTAAATTTTCATCATCAATACACATCAGTGGTGTAGTGGTTAGTGCGTCGACACATGCACTCCGGTGCTCATGGCGACCCGAGTTCTATTCCCGCCTCGCGGTCCTATGCCGATCCTTCCCCTCTCTCTGCTCCCCATGATTTCCTGTAAATACTCTCTACTGTCCTATACAATAAAGGTGAAAACCCCTAAAAAAATTATTATAAAAAAAAAAAACTATTTGACACAGCAGAAATCGACATCCCATAATGCAATTCACAACCGTGAATAAACTAAAAACACCTGTAAACTTCATAATTCAATAACAGATGATACAAAAAAACACATTAAAAGCCTTGATATGAGCACACCTCAGTGAAGAGTTTTCTGACTTACTCTTGGCATTCTGTGGAAATCTTCAGCTCTTTGGTTCTGCTGAGAAAAACTCTCACCAACGCCCCGAAGTTCCCGGACCTGGGGTTATTCTCAACTATAAAAGATGATCAAAAACACAAAACATCATTCCCATTCCATCTTTAGGCTGTTCATGATATGTCCTACCAAACAAGATCAACTGAATGCACTAAAGACGCCTGTGATTTAGTTCGGATCAATAAAGTCAATAAATTACACATAGTCCGTGATAAAAGCAGAGCTGACATGTGATCGGTATCTGTCTGAATGCTGTGGTTTCATGCGCCTGAAATTACAGAGCTTTATTTCACAAGACAGAGGCTCTGAAATCAGTGTCTTGACTGTAATGAAACGGCAGTAAATCACTCATAAAAACACACACATACTCAGAGTCTTGGCCAGCGGGACGACTGCCTCCTCCAGGAGTTTAGCATCAGCACTTCAAACACACACACACACACAAAGAGAGAAAGAGAGAAGAAGATTAGGATCATATACACTTGAAAACTTATTGTCTGATGCTCTTTATTTAAACAGTTAATCTTGATTAAACAACTTTATAAGTTTTCTCATTCATTAAATCAACTTAAAACTTGAAGATATCACTCATGAGAGTTGTTTACAGTCAATTTAAGAGGAGTTACAGTATTATCATTGTGAAACGTTGCAAAATACAAAATATAGGGCACAAATTTCCCATCGTTGGGCATTAAAAGGGACCTATTATGAAAAAATCCTTTTTATAAAGGGTTTAAACACAGCTGTGTGGCAACAATGTGTGAATATAACCAGCTTCTAACGGTAAAAATTCATTAATTCTTATTTTATAATCTCATTTGATTAAAAACCATAGTGTGTAGAAATTAAATTATTAAAAAATAATGTGAGTAAACTATATTTGATCAATCCAGAAGAACGTCCAGTCATAATATCTCCCACACCTAATCAGTGATCACAAAAATATGCTGATTTCCGGAGAATTTCAGCCCATCATTAAATCTGTTTATTTACTCATCTAAATATGTGTACATATATATTTATTCAGTTTTGATATTAAATTCAGGAATATTATTGACTAATTTGAAAATGTTAATATGATTTAATTAAAATACAGTTTGTAAAGTATAGTTTTCTATCTTTAAGCAAACACACTCAATGACGTTTACTGTTTGTTCAAAACACTTATTTAAAATTAGCTAAAACAACACAATTCTTGAGGTTTTGCGGTTTGCAACAACTCATTTACTTTATGTTAAATCCACTTTCATTTGTAAAAACTCATATATTACTTTAATTCCTTCATATTGTCCCAAAACAAATCGATTGTGTCAATTTTACTGTGTATATTATATGAGAGACCTGCTTTGTTTAACAAACAAGTGGATGTAATTAGCTTTGCAATCAATAAAAAATGTCATTCACCTCTTAAAGTCAAGTGCTATTTTGGGGTTTTTGCCTACCCAAATTTAAAAGCCTTTGAATTTTTATAAATCACTGTTGAAAGTGATTAAAATAATTGTATATTGTCTGTTTTATAATAAACCCCTCCAAAAAAGAGGCGCTTTTATTATTTTTGGAATCTCAAATTTGAAGATTAGGTTCTGCGTGGTGTAAGTTGCTGTAATTAATTTTGGTGGTTCCTGCACGTCGGTAATCAAAGGAAAAAAGAAAGATGTCTCTATCATAATCAATGCAAAAGCTATTCTATTCCAACTGATGAGCGAACGAAACCACTTATGGGGGTATTGGGCCAGTACGGACCTTGAACATTAAAGAATGCGGAAGTAAACGATGTCACTAACCCGGTACCGGGTACTTAAATAAAAGTTAAAAAGGGATTCTTTTTTATTTCATGTTTTAAGTTTTTAGTTACTATACTCCCAAACGCATTCCTAATAAATATGCAGATGTTTTTTAGAAAATTTTGCACAGAAATAACAAAAAATGTCCGCAGATTCTGTCTGGCCTTGAACATAATCAATATGAACGAAAAGATGCTGAAATGATGGTTCTTTGGCTCCCTCTGGTGTCTTTCTCTGATTAACTGTCCTACATCTAACTAGATCATTACATCAATGCACATTGCATGGTATGTAATGTAATGTAATGTGTATTTATATAGCGCATTTATTGTGTATGGCCATACACCCAAAGCACTTCACAATCATGAGGGGGGTCTCTCCACACCACCACCAGTCCAGCTGTATAAATCTCAGTGTCAAAAGATTTACCTTTATGAATGGTTTTGTGTTTGAGGGTCACATATAACATTTTCAGGCTTATTTGGACACAAAAGTGTGAGTTTGGGTCACTTTTATAGTTATAAAACAATATTCACAATTTGTAATGACAGTCTATAAATCTGTTGTCAACGAAAATGTTTTCTGTATTAGTATTGTACTTTTACTCTTCTCTTAAATAAATGTAAATAATTAAATTGTAATGTAATGTATTTTTTATTTATTGCCATGTCAGCAACCAAGGCTATTTTCATGGCAGGAACATTTCAATAATAAATATACAATTAAAAATCAACAAACAATTGAATACATAAATTAAATAAGGATTTTTGTGTTAATACAAGATAAAAATACTAAAATCCTTTCTGGTGTCACTTTGCTAAAAAGTCCTTAAGAGAGTTAATTTCATAAAAAAGTCTTCTGGAATCATTAAAAGCAGGACAGTCCAGTAGAATGTGTTTTATAGTAAGGGGAATTGTGCAGCACAAACACTGAGTAGGGTTTTCACCTTGGAGCAAAAAACCATGGGTTAATGCGGACGTAAATGACGTCACTAACCCAGTACCGCATACTTAAAAGTTAAAAAGGGATTCTTTTTTATTTCATGTTATAAGTTTTTAGTTACTATACTCCCAAACGCATTCCTAATAAATATGCAGATGTTTTTTAGAAAATTTTGCAAAGAAATAACAAAAAATGTCCGCAGATTCTGTCTGGCCTTGAACATAATCAATATGAACGAAAAGATGCTGAAATGATGGTTCTTTGGCTCCCTCTGGTGTCTTTCTCTGATTAACTGTCCTACATCTAACTTTAGCTCATTACATCAATGCACATTGCATGGTATGTAATGTAATGTAATGTAATGTGTATTTATATAGCGCATTTATTGTGAATTAAAGCACTTCACAATCATGAGGGGGGTCTCTCCACACCACCAGCAGTCCAGATGTATAAATCTCAGTGTCAAAAGATTTACCTTTATGAATGGTTTTGTGTTTGAGGGTCACATATAACATTATTTGGACACAAAAGTGTGAGTTTGGGTCACTTTTATAGTTATAAAACAATATTTACAATTTGTAATGACAGTCTATAAATCTGTTGTCAACGAAAATGTTTTCTGTATTAGTATTGTACTTTTACTCTTCTCTGGCATAAAAAAAAAATAAATCATAGTAATGTATACAATGTATTTTTGGCTATTTCCAAAAAAAACCTGTGACACAAGACTGGTTTTGTGGTCCAGGGTCATATATAGCATGTGAAAACACTACATGAGCCAAAGAGCATCAAGATAACCAAATTCTTCAGGTGAATTTACTTAATAAAAAAATAATAATAATACTTTAATAAAACTAACTGAATTTACACAAATATTCTACATTCAACCATGGCTGTATCCGAAATCGCCCTCTATAACCTTAAATAGTGCACTATTTGAGAGATCAGCCATTTCTAGTGTTGTCCAAAACTATAGTGGACGTTCACTGTAAAAAATGCTGGGTTCCAGACACTTTCTTCATGCTGTCCCAACACAAATCGATTAAGTTGACTTAATTGTCATGACAAATTTAAGTGGATTGAACATAAAACTATTAAAGAGCCCCTATTATGGGTTTTTGAAAATGACCTTTCATGTAGTGTGTAAGTCTAAGTGAAGTGAAATATCCAGCTAAGGCTTAAATCTGAAAGTGGACAGTTTTTAAAACTACTGATTCATCTAAAAAAAAAAAAAAAGAGAGTCGACTCATAGTGGTTTAAATGAATCGTCTTGATAACGAGTCTTTAGCCGTTTCGGCGTGACGTGGATACGAAACATAATTGTTGCGCACGCAAATCCGGGAAAATTTAAACCTGCGGCCCCGCCCACTAACACAGCAGCAAAGACAAACAGATCCTGAAGTCATGAGTCATGAAGACGCCGTGCTTACCTGGATATTATTGGAAGTGTGAGGGAAAGGAGTGGTTCAGAAATCTGCACGTTTACAATGGGCGATCTATCAGTACACAGCTCATGGACTAGTTTCTTCCTCCATTTTGTAATGGACAGAAAATACACTAGGGGTGCGGGCAAAATAAGGACAGTTTATTAGGCACACAGTCAAACAAAGGCAGGCTTCTGCACGCTGGGCTTCGGGCTGGTGCGCAGCACTGGAAAGGCTTACGAAGGCTCAGGGTGAGCGCGATGGAAGCCCGCAGAGATAGCTTGTCAGAGGACAGAGGAGCAGCGCTGGTGAGTGCTACAACCTCCTGGCTGGGGATGTGATCGTTGAGCAAAGCAGATTACAGGTAAGCCCTGAGAACATACAACACTTCACACAAGAGGTGCCACAGCAATGATTGCAAATAGAAATGATCTACATGTTTTGTTACTTGTAACCGCTTGTACTGTATCAGGTTAACTCTTTATATTCTCATATCGCTCCTAATGCCACGTTGTAAACGCGACGCGTGCTGCTTTGTTTATGGATTTAAATGCATTTGTGAGCTCGTTCCACTGCCGTTTGACGTTGCTATACGGCCACCGTTAGCTGATCCTACACACGTGCAGCGGTCAAGATTCAGAACAGTTTAGCTTTTGCTGCTGTGTGGATTAATATTGAATGTGTGTCATAGTTAAGAATAGAGCAATATGCTGGTGTTTAACTGCACTGCTTTCGGGGTGAGGTGTCTGAATAACACTGTTGAGAACCGGGTACTGTTTACTGTGGTGTTAGTAAGTTTACTATGAACGTGTTTCGGGCCTCCGCTGCGATCGGATCCTATACTAATGTTGGCGACCCGGGGGCTTGATAAACCACGCTGGCCATTTTACGGTCTCGCGCAGAACGCTGTCGACCAATCGCAACAGGCTGTCATCGGTCCAATCAGCGCAGATTAGCTTCGCGCTAAGGAGGGGTTTGGGAACAAATGAGTTGCTGAACGATTCATATGGGAGTGGCTGGGATAATTAGGTAAAATAAATGCATATTATAAGACAATGAAAGTGTTTTTTTGACCTTGCACGCATATCAGCCTGTTGTTGGAGACCCATAAAACCAAAATATGACCTTTTTTAATGCAAAATAGGGGCTCTTTAAAAATATAATGTGTTCAAGCAATTTATCAAAGAGCAAAACAAACAAATTGGCAACGGAATACTCGAATTCAATCACTCCTTCAAACATTAAAAACTTTCAAGGAGTTGATGCTAATGGCCATTAAATGCGTCATAACAGTCTTGTGAAAAGGGTTTATTGTAGCACATCATTGACGTTCCTCTCACCTGCAGGTGGGGCTGGTGAAGGTGAATGAGATCAGCTGGTTCCAGAAGGGCTCGTTCTCTGAAATAGCATCTGGACCAATCAGAGTGCGGATGCTCTGGCTTTCCGACAGGTCGCTTACCTGACTGGTGTTTGCACCCATCATCAGCCCCAGAATCCACCAGAGACGTCCTCAACGCCTCATCTCCACACACACAAACCTGCGGCAGCACCAGAGACACATGAATTAACAACAACACCAAATCAATATGTTTTCACTGAATTATTTTACATATTATAAATTAAGGCTGCACGATATTGGAAAAATCAGACATTGTGATGTTTTATGTGATATTGCAATATGAATACAGATATAATTAACCAGATGATTTGAATAGCTCTAATTGGGAAGATTTGATTAAATGAGATCAACTGAGATGATCAGGTCTTTTTCTATGCAGTGCATCTGCATAAATTAGAATAAATTATATTGAAAAATTTAAATAAAAGTGAAGTAAACAGTGCTTTATGGTTTTCTTAGGAGTGTAACAGTATTTAAGTACAGAAACTGAACAATCAAACGTAAAATAACATGGTTATCATTCTATTCACAATGAAAAATATATATATTTAATATCTTTTAATCTTTAATAAATAATCTAATCCTGCAATGTGACTATTGTGAATACACACACTGCTACATCGGTGCTCAAACGATATACTGTGCAGCCCTATTACAAATGATTCATCTATGCACATCATTTATTTCAACTCATGTGTCCATGTTATCTTTAAGTAATAATAACTTCCAGTCCCTCTTCATCTGTTCTCTTCTCTGATTGGTGTTTACTGGTGTGAGGGCGGGATCAAGATGTCATTCACATGTGATCCACCAATAGAGTAGAGCTGTCGAGATTTGTCGATATAACCAACAATTTGACATCATTTTATATTCATTCATTTTCCTTCAGCTTAGTCCCTTATTTAACAGGGGTCGTCACAGCGGAATGAACCGCCAACTATTCCAGCATATGTTTTACGCAGCGGATGCCCTTTCAGCCGCAACCCAGTACTGGGAAACACACTCTCACATTCACACACACACTCATACACTATGGCCAATTTTGTTTACCCAATTCACCTATAGCGCATGTGTTTGGACTGTGGGGGAAACCCACGCCAACACGAGGAGAACATGCAAACTCCACACAGAAAAGCCAACTGACCCAGCTGGGACTCAAAGCAGCGACCTCCTTGCTGTAAGGCGACAGTCCTAACCACTGATCCACCATGCTGCCTATCATTTTATATTGTTTTACCTTTTACATTTTGCTTTCACTCTTTAAATAAAACTCAATAAAGTTCATCTGTTTACTAAATATAATCATTAGCGGCAGCCCTACAATAGTGTTTTCATGATGCATCAATAGCCAGCCATATTGGAGGCTCGGAATGTAAACAATAGCCCCGAACTGTATGAAACATGCATATTTTGCTTATTACTGCTGCTGAAAATCATCAATTATTGTCTGGTCGGAGCATTAACTGTGCAACGAATGCTGTTGTTTACATCAGATTCTGGATTTCAGTCATTAAAATGCCACTGTCATGTAAAGGAACAGGCAAAACGCATACAAATGTTCACATTTTATTCTAAAAACATTGTGCAAATGGCCCCTATGCCAGTAAACACACATGAAATGACTTTGATGGATAGACAGAATGCACACAAACACCTATTTGTTAAGAACACACCCTTTACACACACACACACACACACACACACTCATGCGCATTGTTAAACTGGCTTGAGAAGCTGCTGTTTTCTACATCCTGGTTTACTCAGTCTGTTCTGATGGATCTTATCAGGATTTTCTTGACTTATAAAGAAATTTAATTTACAGTTTACGCCTGCGGGTGAGAGCAGACCACACACAAGCCTCCAAGAGGAAGAAAATCCATTAATTATTTTTTCTGACTGCACATATTTGTATCATAACATTGTTTTTATAGTAATTACTGTAACACATTTTAATTCCAATTTTTAATGCATGTCAACTAACCATATCTAGTTACAATTCTGAAATTATATAACTAATATAAAAATAATAGTATATTACTGTATTGTCTGTTTATAACACTGTATACCAGTGCAAAACATTTTTCAATTATTATACAGATATATTACATTAGGTGTGTAATGGTACACAGAAATCATGGCTCAGTAGTGTCTCAGTTTTGGGTCACGGTTCAATACAGGTTTGGTACAACATGAATAAGCAATAAATCCTGTTCTGTTTATTCTGAACAGGCAGAAGAGTTTTGTCACAATCAGCTACAGATCAGTATCAGTATTATTTATCAGAGTACATGAGTCGAGTTGTGACGCCTGTACTGTGACCATTCGGGATGAATATGTGCACTGTTACTAGGGTTGGGCCGATAGACGATACCATCGTCCATCGCCGATGGCCGATAGACATCACGATCCTGAGCCGGCATCCCGATCCATCGCCCCGCCCCCGTCGCAAACCCGCTCGTGAAAAATACACACTCAGGCCCCGTTTACACTAATACAGCTTAGTTTTAAAATGTCATTTTAGAACGAACCACGACCCACGTCCACACTGGTGTTTCACCTAGCATTTCTGAACAGCCCTCCGTCCACTGAAAACACACATCACGTGACCACACACAGACACAGTCACACACACACACACACACAGACACAGTCACACACACACACACACACACAGACACAGACACACACACTGTCATGCCCTCGTCTGAGCTCCAGAGAACAGTGTACGTCGGACAGATTATCAAGAATGATAGTGGATCGTGTCTCACTATAGTTGTTAAATGTGATATTTAATTAATCTTGTCTCTATCCAGGGCTTAATTTGTGCTGAAACACGCCGGATCCGGATACCGCACCTCATTTTACCGATCTCCCTCCTCAACCGCCCTCCTCCCCTGTCCACTTTCACTTTGTTCCGCGACTCCCCAACCCTCTTCACTTTCGTCCGCGACACCTCAGTGCTGCTCACTTTTGTCCGCGAGCAACCCCCGCGCCGCTCACTTTCGTCCGCGATACCCGTCCGTCATCCACCGCACCAAACAAATGACTTGACACGGATCACTCTGCCTACTAATGCCAGAGTCCCGCGGAAAAAGGGATTGACAGGTGGTAATTTGTGTGTAACTTATCTTTATTTATTTATGATTTGGTTATGGGTAAAACAAAGACCAGGTAGTTGAAACGGTAGGCTACAAATAATTAATTCGTTATTAATTATTTATTCATAAATAATTAATTCACCTCCGCCTATGAAGACGATGTCATCGTCCATCGCGATGTTTCACATTAGACATCGTACGATGCTAAATTGGTCAACATCGCCCAACCCTAACTGTTACACCCCTAATATATATATATATATTAGGGGTGTAACAGTGCACATATTCATCCCGAATGGTGATACACCCACCCATGCATGCATACATACATACATGCACACATTATATATATATATATATATATATATATATATATATATATATATATATATATATATATATATATATATATATATATATATATACAGTTAAATATACAGTTAAAGTTAGAATTATTAGCCCCCCTGAACTATTATGCCCCTGTATTATATTTCCCCCAATTTCTGTTTAACGGAGAGATTTATTCAACACATTTCTAATCATAATAGTTTTAATAACTCATTTCTAATAACTGATTTATTTTATCTTTGCCATGATGACAGTAAATAATATTTGACTAGATATTTTTCAAGACACTTCTATACAGCTTAAAGTGACATTTAAAGGCTTAACTAGGTTAATTAGGTTAACTAGGCAGGTAGGATAATTAGGCAAGTTATTGTATAACGATGGTTTGTTCTGTAGACTATCAAAAAAAATATAGCTTAAAGGAGCTAATAAATTTGACCTTAAAATGTTTTTTAAAAAATTAAAAACTGCTTTTATTCTAGCCGAAATATAACAAATAAGACTTTCTCCAGAAGACAAAATATTATCAGACATACTGTGAAAATGTCCTTGCACTGCTAAACATAATTTGGGAAATATTTAAAAAAGAAAAAAAAAATTCAAAGGGGGCGAATAATTCTGATTTCAACCGCATATTATCTGTCTATCTATATCTATTTATATAAATAAAAACATGTATTTTATATATTTTTATTGTGAATTTATAATAAACATATAAAAGAATAATATACACTTTTACCACTATTCACAAAATATACCTGCTAAAATATTCAGTTTTCAATGCAAAAAATCATGTCAGACATATTTATGAACCATTTAGTAACATATCTTATAAAAAAAACTGTATTTAATGATCAAATGCAACCTTAAAATACTAATTGTCATTTTTAAACTTTATCACTATCCTTCAAAACACTACCAATTACCTATTTTGATCTCTTAAATATAATAAAATAATTTAATTTAAAATAAATATGCTAAATGATTATGGGACAATATTTGACCCATATTTCTTTTTTATTTTATAAATGTTCTGTAAAAATTATAGCAGACACTGTCAATTAAACACTTAATATTTAATGCAAACACCAATATGGGTCTTCTCATCTTTGACACATAAACATACATCTATGCAAATATTATATGCAAATATAATGTCTTGTTTCTTGTTTAATTTTTTGTAAACATCCAATGAAATAGGCTTCTAATTTCAGTTTCATTAGGTGTTACTGTGTAAATACTAATTACTGATTAGTAATATACTAATTATTGCAATATTCAATGCAATCAACATTACAGGTGATTTTTAGGTAAATACAGCACCTAATGAATGACTTACAATATACAGGTAATGATTTACATATTCAAATTCTGATAATCTTCCAATGTTTGGACTGTATTTCTGTTGTACAGAGTGTAATGTAGACACTACAATAACCATTATTACTGAACTACACAAACAACATCAGTCTAATAAACACAGACTAAATATGATTTAACCTGCTGTAATTAAGACTGCTCAATAATGTTCAATTCAAAACTTCCTGTAAGTATTTTATTCATTTTACTTTGACACATTTAGCTTTCCTCTGCTGTCTTTCTGTCAAATAACCCTCTTCTACACGCAGACGAAATCCGGTTAAATATTCATTTTATATGGCTACATCACGGTGCTTCACTGTTTATGTATAAGTTAATAAGTGTCCAGAGAGCACAAATACACTTAGCAAAAATTAGCCTGCAGACTCGAGTGAATGGAGAAACCCATTATAAACGCGTTAGCTTATGTGCTAACATGCTAGTAGGCTAGCGGCAAGAATAACTTACCTGTTAAATGTCAGAGCTGACAGCGCCTCAGAAAAGCCACTCTCGTTTCGTATCACAGGCTCCTTTGTATTTTCAGATTAGTACGAGTAAATAAGTTACAACTAGTGATGGTAAATATCCAGTAAAGTGTGTTTAACAGTGTAAGTTGCTGTGCTGTATTGACTCTGCGTCTCCACGTCGCCAATGACGCTCGTGACAGCCCACCTCGCCGAGCACGCGCAGAAGAACAAGCCAATCACATGAAGAACCTGCCTCATGAATATTAATGAGTATGCTAAAGCGCGAACTAATTAATATTCAATAACTTGACGTTTCAAGTTCATAAATACGCTTCTTCTGAGAAATACTTATAAATTATTAAGGTATGCTGAGGATAAGTAAGAAATCTTTAAATGTGTTAAATGTAAAGACTTGAGGTTTTAACCTTTATATATAATATAAAATTAGTGTTTAGATATAAACGTTTGAGGTCAGAAATATGTTCTACCAATAAATACATTCAAATAGCAAACAGCTATTTGAAAATGTAATAATAACATCAGATTTTACTGCATTTTACTCAAATAAATGTAAACTTTTACATGACAAAACAGCTTCAAAAACACGAAAATACTCATAAAACATAAATGATTCAGATGAAGAAATCTTCAAATATTTAACATATAAAGACTTATATAATATAATATAATATAATATAATATAATATAATATAATATAATATAATATAATATGATATGATATGATATAATATAATATAATATAATATAATATAATATAATATAATATAATATAATATAATATAATATAATATAATATGTTCCCAGAGATGGGTTGCGGCTGGAAGGGCATCCGCTGCGTAAAATCGTGCTGGATAAGTTGGCGGTTCATTCCGCTGTGGCGACCCCGCAAGGGACAAAGCCGACAAGAAAATGAATGAATGAATGAATGAATAATATAATATAATATGATATAATATAATATAATATAATATAATATGATATAATATAATATAATATAATATGATATAATATAATATGATACGATACAATACGACACGACACGACACGACACGACATGACACGATACAACACATCACAACACAACACAACATAATAGTATATATAATATAATATAATATAATATAATATAATATAATATAATATAATACGGCAACCCAGTGGCGCAGTGGGTAGTGCTGTTGCCTCACAGCAAGAACGTCGCTGGGTCGCAGGTTCGAACCTCGGCTGGGCTGGGTCAGTTGACGTTTCTGTGTGGAGTTTGCATGTTCTCCCTGGGTTCGCGTGGGTTTCCTCCGGGTGCTCCGGTTTCCCCCACAGTCCAAAGACATGCAGTACAGGTGAATTGGGTAAGCTAAATTGTCCATAGTGTATGAGTGTGAATGAGTGTGTGGAAGTTCCCAGAGATGGGTTGCGGCTGGAAGGGCATCCGCTGCGTAAAATCGTGCTGGATAAGTTGGCGGTTCATTCCGCTGTGGCGACCCCGCAAGGGACAAAGCCGACAAGAAAATGAATGAATGAATAATATAATACGATACGATACAATACGACACGATACTACACGACATGACACAATACAACACATCACAACACAAAATAAAATAAAATTAAAAAAATTAAAATAAAAAATAAAAAACATAGCATACGTTAATTCTTTTATTTTATAGTGGGTTATTTATTAAGTTTCTCTGCGGTATATGACATGGGTCTGTTGGTTAGAACTTTCTGCTGTGGTTTGCATGTGTCAAATTGTAATTTTATTTAAAAATAAATAAACAATATCCTAAATAATAATCATGATAATAATAATAATAATAATAATCATCATCATCATCATCATTATTATTAATATTATTATTAAAGTAAATATATTTATAATAAATCGCCTCATTATTTATTTATTTATATGATTTATATATGATATTAGAATAGTGTTCGTTTTTGTAAGTGATTTTATGTTTTAGAATAGAATATGTAATGCTCTCAATAATATTAGTAAAGCAAACATTGGCTCTATATGTGCCATTTACTTATATTTTAAATAATATGGAAAGCGTGTGCATGTTTTTACCAAAACTAATATTGGATTGTATTTTAAATGCGTGTGCGTGTAAAACAATATAATTTGCACAAAGAAATGATGGGGTTCTTCTCTAAAGAAGTTACTCCACCCCGTTTAGAGCATCATTATGGGCGTTTTACGTTATAACTAACGTGGTTCAAACGATGGATCTGCGACAGAGAAACTACCGGTTTTGGGAAACACTCGTCACTACATCGTTTTTTCCCCAAACGATGCATCGTACTATGATAGTTCAGCCGCGAGTTACGTCGTTGTTTGGGAAACGCACCCCTGTTTGGTCCATGTTCTTTCTGAAGGTTTTGTTTTATTCCACTAGGTGGCAGTAAAGTCTTTTTTATCTTGTTTTGAACAAAATAAGTTTCTATGGCTTTTATAAATGACAAGTTCATATTATTATTGTCATTATTGCTAATAGATAGATATTCATTCATTCATTTTCTTGTCGGCTTTGTCCCTTGCGGGGTCGCCACAGCGGAATGAACCGCCAACTTATCCAGCACGATTTTACGCAGCGGATGCCCTTCCAGCCGCAACCCATCTCTGGGAACTTCCACACACACATTCACACTCATACACTACGGACAATTTAGCTTACCCAATTCACCTGTACTGCATGTCTTTGGACTGTGGGGGAAACCGGAGCACCCGGAGGAAACCCACGCGAACCCAGGGAGAACATGCAAACTCCACACAGAAACGCCAACTGACCCAGCCCAGTCGAGGTTCGAACCTGCGACCCAGCGACGTTCTTGCTGTGAGGCAACAGCACTACCTACTGCGCCACTGGGTTGCCTAATAGATAGATATATACATTTTAATTTAAAATTACTAAAAAAAAAAAACGTCAGTGTTAGCAATTACCATAAATCATGTTTTGTTTTTCCCGTTATTGTACCCTTTTTATTTCCTTAAATAAAAACATGAGATCAGAAAATCACTAAAAATTGAGTCATCGACTACTGCAAATGAACTCTTTATATTTTCATCATTCTCCATCACCTAATCAGATCAGCAGTGATGGCTGCACAATATAAACTTTCAGCCTCAATAACATACTGTAAAAAATACATATCATGCACTGTCACCAAAGAAATGAGCTGTTAGAAATAAGTTATTCAAACTATTATGCTGTAAAATACTTCTTCTCTCCGTTAATTCGCCCTCTGGAAATATTTTGTAAAGAATTAAAATGTTCACAGGCGGGCTAGGACACATGAAAACACAATTCAGGTGTTTAGAAAGAGTATATTTTATTTTGTTTGACCTGCAAAATCATCTGAAAACAGCGATCTGAAAGATAAACTTAAAGAAAACAAAAAAGTCATTATAGTCTGCAGGCTCATCAGGGGCGGACTGGCCATCCCTACCCCATGATTAAACTGTCTACGCCAAGGGTCACCAAACTTGTTCCTGGAGGGCCGGTGTCCAGAATATTTTAGCTCCAACCCTAATCAAACACACCTGAACAAGCTAATTAAGGTCTTACTAGGTGTACTTGAAACACCCAGGCAGGTGTGTTGAGGCAAGTTGGAGCTAAACCCTGCAGGGACACCGGCCCTCCAGGACCGAGACTGGTGACCCCTGGTCTACGCTATAGGAAGATATAATAGCTTTAACGCTTAATATTTATACCTATTTAAAGATAAGAAAACAGTTATTTACATTATACGAATAAATAATGTTTCACAAAAACAGATTGGACAGTAGGCCGATGAGAAATTTTCTTAACATTAAAAAATGACTTTTTTTTTTTTTTTACCTCAAAATGAGTTTTATACTGAAGGAATGGTCACATATGGCTGATTTCTCTTAGATTAAAGCAGGGTCTAACTGAGAATATTCATTACGAATATCATCACTCAAGCTCATTCCTAAATGAAGGAATAAGTCTTGTTGCAACCGCCCCCACTCTCCCCTACTATACTGTTTATACATATATTAATTCATTTAATTTCTTCTCAGCTTAGTCCCATATATATATATATATATATATATATAGGAGGCCTCGGGGAAGACCCAGGACACGCTGGAGGGACTATGTCTCTCGGCTGGCCTGGGAACGCCTCGGGATCCCCCCAGAAGAGCTGGAGGAAGTGTCTGGGGAGAGGGAAGTCTGGGGTTCTCTCCTAAAACTGCTACCCCCGCGACCCGGCCCCGGAGAAGCGGCAGAAAATGAATGAATGAATATATATATATATATATATATATATATATATATATATATATATATACTCACTGGCCACCTTATTAGGTACACTTTACTAGTACCGGGTTGGACCCCCTTTTGCCTTCAGAACTGCCTTAATCCTTCATGGCATAGATTCAACAAGGTACTGAAAATATTCCTCAAAGATTTTGCTCCATATTGACATGATAGCATCACACAGTTGCTGCAGATTTGTCGGCTGCACATCCATGATGCCAATCTCCTGTTCCACCACATCCCAAAGGAGCTCTATTGGATTGAGTACTGGTGACTGTGAAGGCCATTTGAGTACAGTGAACTCATTGTCATGTTCAAGAAACCAGTCTGAGATGATTCTCGCTTCATGACTTGGTGTGTTATCCTGCTGGAAATAGCCATCAGAAGATGAGTACACTGTGGTCATAAAGGGATGGACATGGTCAGCAACAATACTCAGGTAGGCTGTGGCGTTGACATCATGCTCAACTGGTACTAATAGACCCAAAGTGTGCCAAGAAAATATCCCCCACACCATTACACCACCACCAGCAGCCTGAACCGTTGATACAAGGCAGGATGGATCCATGCTTTCATGTAGTTGATGCCAAATTCTGACCCCACCATCCGAATGTCGCAGCAGAAATGGAGACTCATCAGACCAGGCAATGTTTCTCCAGTCTTCTATTGTCCAGTTTTGGTGAGCCTGTGTGAATTGTAGCCTCAGTTTCCTGTTCTTAGCTGACAGGAGTGGCACCAGGTGTGGTCTTCTGCTGCTGTAGCCCATCCGCCTCAAGTTTGGACGTCTTGTGTGTTCAGAGATGCTCTTCTGCAGACCTCGGTTGTATCGAGTGCTTATTTGAGTTACTGTTGCCTTTCTATCAGCTGGAACCAGTCTGGCCATTCTCCTCTGACCTCTGGCATCAACAAGGCATTTGAGCACACAGAACTGCCGCTCACTGGATATTTCCTCTTTCTCAGACCATTCTCTGTAAACCCTAGAGATGCTTAAACGTGAAAATCTCAGTAGATCAGCAGTTTCTGAAATACTCAGACCAGCCCGTCTGGCACCAACAACCATGAAACACTCAAAGTCACTTAAATCCCCTTTCTTCCCCATTCTGATGCTCGGTTTGAACTGCAGCAGATCGTCTTGACCATGTCTACATGCCTACATGCATTGAGTTGCTGCCATGTGATTGGCTAATTGGAAA
>LR812539.1:6324337-6336837 GCA_903798195.1 Danio kyathit
GAGCAGAGTAGTAGGTCCGAATTCATAGAATTCGAAAATCAGTATGCGAGAAGTGCCCGGATGACTTACTACTTCCGCCGAGATTCTGAAGTGCACATCCCATGCACGCTGCGCTATCCCATGATGCCCCGCGAGAGAATTCATGAATGGGACTGAAGCGACGCAACTGACACAGGTAGGTCACGTGACCATGACAAAATGGCGCATGTAGTACATCCGAATTCCATTCATACTGCTCACATTCATACTGTATAGAACGTACTTTTCTAACGGCCGAGTAGTACGTTTAAATTCAAATGCAGTACCTACTGAGTAGTAGGTGGTTTCGGACCCAGCCTGTTTCCCTAGGAACTGCAACCCAATACAAACAAAACGGTCACAGCTTTCGGTTCATGCGGACTTTATGTCTTTATATTACATATACCTAATAAAAATATATATAAAACACACACATATCATATGTCAAAACAGTCTTTTATTTTGCGATTAATCTTGGAGCAGCACTAGTAAATATTTTACATATTTTTTACATAGTTCAAATGCTTTGGCAGTACTGTAAATCAGTGGTCCTCTACCCCCCGGCCGCGAACTGGTACTGGTCCGTGGATCAGTTGGTACCGCACCGCACAAGAAATCATTAATTATTTCTATTTTATTTATTATCTGAGTCTGAACGATCTTTTATTTTGAAAAATGACCATATTCTCTTGCTTACATCTCGGTCACTTGAGTGCCAAAATTTAACCCACAAGCAGCAAAATTAGTGAAAAACAGACTTCTTTGGAAAGTTTCTTTGCTAAGGGGAAAAAGCCCAGTGAACGACCCACGAACTGCCAAGCCAAGGAATAGATCCGCAACCGATTTGTCAACAAATCAGGTGAATCCAGCATGTCTGTGCAAGAAGATCAACTGCTGGAAATCGCAAATGAAGGCAGCCAATTAGGGGCCGTTCGCATATCGCGTCTTTTCTAGAGTTCATGCAAGTTCGTTATTTCCAATGGAGGTGTGCAGCTTGCACCTTCCAGATGCACACAGTTGAATGAATGCTGGTACCGCACTGCAATTCACGTGACAAGAACTGACCGATCAGCTTCAGCTTGAATGGAATATACACATTTCGGTAGGTTAATTATCTCAGACAAACACAGAACACCCAAACACTGCAGTACTTGTATCAGAGTGACAGCAATGTTTTGTCAGCTAGCCATCCTCTGAGAAAACGGTTGATGGTTGATACCCCCCGCCCCGCCCCCTCCCTCCCCAGTCCGCGGTAAAATTGTCAAGCGCTGACCAGTCCGCGGTGATATAAAGGTTGGGGATCACTACTGTTAATAATGTCATGCAGCTTGAACTTGTGTACTTTATGTTCTCACCTTGTCTCCGACTGAGGGGTAGATTGTTTGATAGAGGAACTGGATGCAGATGACAGGAAGTAAACAGACTCCCACAGTCAAAATGATGGTGAGCCACAGATACGGCTGTCGGAGAGCGTTAGATGCAGCGCCTGCATGACAAACAACAACAAGCAGAATATTAACACACTCAACCACTGGGCTGGAATATCACCAGTATCACATGGCAGTGTACAGAATAAACCTGACATTTCAGTGTTATTCAATATATACTATAAAACCATGGATTATTCTAATAATCATTTTTTTCAGCTTAGTCCCTTATTTATCAGGGGTCATCACAGCAGAATGACCCGCCAACTATTCCAGCATATGTTTTACACAGCGGATGCCCTTCCTGCTGCAACACAGTACTGGGAAACTATACTAATATTATATTATTAATATACACTATTAAAAAGTGGATTAATAAATTAAAGCTTTTATTTGTTTTTCAAAAATTTTCAGATATTTCCCAAATGATGTTTAACAGAGCAAAAATTTTTCACAGTATTTCCTATAATATTTTTTCTTATTTGTTTTATTTCAGCTAGAATAAAAGCAGTTTTTATTTTTTTTTAAAAACCATTTTAAGGTCAATATTATTAGCTCCCTTCAGCAATATTTGCTTTGGATTGTCTACAGATCACTGTTATACAATGACTTGCCTAATTACCCTAATGCCGAGTTCAGACTGCATGATTTTAACCCCGATTTTGGCTCGCCGACAGGTTTTGAGACACGAGTGACAATCACACAGTGTGAACTATCAAAGACGTGATCTGAGAGAATCGCAGATGAGTCGCCGATGCCCGTGAGATATTTGGCATGTTAAATATCTGGAGCTGTCGGCGATTCAAATCATGCCGTGTGAAATGTGTTCTGATTGAAAATAACATCGGCGATCACCTACAGCCAATGAGAGAGCAGCATCCACTAGTGTGGTTATCTGCAGGCTGGAGGAGAATTTATTTTCATTTTCAGTTTATCTGAAACCACAACCGGGTCGAAAAAAAGTTGAGCAGAAATGACTAATTCTCTTCAAACCCAGGTGAGCAAATATGTACAGTTTCTACCCCATTAAAGGCTTCTTTCTCGTCATGTAGTTAATATCAAAAGATATACGACGCGTTTTTGGTTGTGAGATGTAGTTTGGACAAAGGTGTCAGCGATTCTTCCTATTTTAAAGTCATACAGTGTGAACTCTCCTGTCGTCGATCCATCCTACAGTGTAAACAAAGCAGCGACAAAACGCTAGCCCAGATAGCCATGGAGTGTGAAAACATCTGTGACACGACTACTTTGAAAATAATGCAGTCTGAACTCGGCATAACCTGCCTAATTAATCTAGTTAAGCCTTTAAATGTAGAATTTAAACTTTAAGCTGAATACTAGTATCTTGAAGAATATCTAGTTAAATATTATGTGTTGTCATCATGGCAAAGATAAAAGAAATCAGTTATTAGAAATGAGTTATTAAAACTATTATGTTTAGAAATGTGTTGGAAAAATCTGCTCTCCTTTAAACAGAAATTGGGGAAAAAATATACAGGGGGGCTAATAATCCTGACTTCAACTGTATATGCATTCAGAATAAAAGTTGCATGAATTGCAAGTGTATTATGTGTGTAAATGTGTGTATTATGTCCCACCTGTGAAAGTGAAGGTGCTTGGGAAAATGACGTGGATTCCAGCACTGTGGATGTCAAACATGATGCCGAAGTAAAGAGCGATGCTGCCGAGAACCGCAAAAAAGTTGACAAAAGTCCAGTACGAGGTGTTCAAGGAGATCTGCGGAGGTCAAGAAAAAAAACCCATGAAATTACATCAACACCAGAGTTTCTATCAGTGTTTTTACTTCACTACTGAACAAAACAAAGACACTACTCACAAACAAAGCATAACATTACAATAACTGTATATATTTTACACATACAAACAAAAGCGCTACACTGTACAAATCAACTTGAATTTAATTAAAATCATTTGGTAGTTTGGTCTTTTATTTCTATAATCTGGCAACCGTTAAATGTCTCCTGGGAACATTTACATTTAGTTATTTGTTCCATTTTAGACGAAACTGTAGATTGAGTGTGAGTGTGTGTGTGTGTGTGTGTTCAGGCACCTGCAGGTTGACGGTGATGATGAGCGATGAAGCTGCGACCACAGCAAAGGACTGGTAGTCTGATGGAGCCTCTCCGTCTTGGCCCATGGTCTGCAGGAAAGCTCCGTACGGGATGAAGAAGATCATGAGCGACGTGAAGATGCCGTGAAACAGGCTGATGAAAAAGTTCCTGTAGTTGAAGAGCGCCCCCTGCTGACCCGGAAGATAAAGCTTCGGGAAGCGCAGACTCAGCTTATCATTCACATCCTGCACAAGAGAAGAAGAGCTTTGAAAAGGAGAAACATCTAGCAGGAAAGAAGTGAATTCACATCTCTTTCATATAGCTTAAAGTACACATGAAGTCAAATCTAACCATATTGATGTTGTTAGCTCACATTGCTAGTTTTGTGATGAACAATTCATCTGTGCATGTCATTAAGAAAATAAATGTTTGCTCTTGTAATCTTTAATTGAAATCTGAAAATGCCTGTTTGTTTTCTGTTCAATTCTAAGATTACGTCTGTCTGAGGTATTGGGTGTGGCTAACACACTTAACCACGCCCCTCCAGCTGTCAGTTTTGAGAACAAACAGAAATGGTGAGGACGACGAGGAGTCTGTTGGGTTGTATTAACTCTCATCAAAGCCTCTTCCCCATCTTTCTGAAGGAAATGCCTAGTTTACTGCGTCCAATCAGCTCGCAGTAGAGAAAACAAGCTACGCCCACTGTTGTCTGTTTTATATTGTTTCTCTGTAACCTGCATTATAATACAAAAAAAAACGGTCTTAGCTTCCGGTTCATGCGGACTTTGAATTTTAGTGCCTTAGCGTGACACTCAATCTTATTTTTTTTTAAATAAATATTTTTAAGTTGTAGATAAAATGATTAGCCATCTTTTAAAATAATGGCCAAGTGGTGCTTAACAGGGCAAATAAAATTTTCACAGTATTTCCTATACTATTAGACCTATATTTTTAATCTGGAGAAAGTCTAGGAAAAACAAATGCAAGTAAATAGCAAAATAACTAGTTAAATATTATTTACTGTCCTCATGTCAAAATAAATAAATAAGTTATTAGAAATTAGTTATTAAAACTATTATGTTTAAAAATGTGCTGAAAAATATTAAGAGTTAAAATTCCACAGAAGGGATAACAATTTTGTCTTTAAATGTGTGTGTGTATATATATACAGTGTGTGTGTGTGTGTGTGTGTGTGTGTGTGTGTGTGTGTGTGTGTGTATATATATATATATATATATATATATATATATATATAGGCAGTGCAGAATTATTAGGCAAATGAGTATTTTGACCACATCATCCTCTTTATGCATGTTGTCTTACTCCAAGCTGTATAGGCTCAAAAGCCTACTACCAATTAAGCATATTAGGTGATGTGCATCTCTGTAATGAGAAGGGGTGTGGTCTAATGACATCAACACCCTATATCAGGTGTGCATAATTATTAGGCAACTTCCTTTCCTTTGGCAAAATGGGTCAAAAGAAGGACTTGACAGGCTCCGAAAAGTCAAAAATAGTGAGATATCTTGCAGAGGGATGCAGCACTCTTAAAATTGCCAAGCTTCTGAAGCGTGATCATCGAACAATCAAGCGTTTCATTCAAAATAGTCAACAGGGTCGCAAGAAGCGTGTGGAAAAACCAAGGCGCAAAATAAACTGCCCATTAACTGAGAAAAGTCAAGCGTGCAGCTGCCAAGATGCCACTTGCCACCAGTTTTGCCATATTTCAGAGCTGCAACACCACTGGAGTGCCCAAAAGCACAAGGTGTGCAATACTCAGAGACATGACCAAGGTAAGAAAGGCTGAAAAACAACCACCACTGAACAAGACACACAAGCTGAAACGTCAAGACTGGGCCAAGAAATATCTCAAGACTGATTTTTCTAAGGTTTTATGGACCGATGAAATGAGAGTGAGTCTTGATGGGCCCGTGGCTGGATCGGTAAAGGGCAGAGAGCTCCAGTCCGACTCAGACGCCAGCAAGGTGGAGGTGGAGTACTGGTTTGGGCTGGTATCATCAAAGATGAGCTTGTGGGGCCTTTTCGGGTTGAGGATGGAGTCAAGCTCAACTCCCAGTCCTACTGCCAGTTTCTGGAAGACACCTTCAAGCAGTGGTACAGGAAGTCGTCTGCATCCTTCAAGAAAAACATGATTTTCATGCAGGACAATGCTCCATCACACGCGTCCAAGTACTCCACAGCGTGGCTGGCAGGAAAGGGTCTAAAAGAAGAAAAACTAATGACATGGCCTCCTTGTTCACCTGATCTGAACCCTATAGAGAACCTGTGGTCCATCATCAAATGTGAGATTTACAAGGAGGGAAAACAGTACACCTCTCTGAACAGTGTCTGGGAGGCTGTGGTTGCTGCTGCACGCAATGTTGATGGTGAACAGATCAAAACACTGACAGAATCCATGGATTGCAGGCTTTTGAGTGTCCTTGCAAAGAAAGGTGGCTATATTGGTCACTGATTTGTTTTTGTTTTGTTTTTGAATGTCAGAAATGTATATTTGTGAATGTTGAGATGTTATACTGGTTTCACTGGTGAAAATAAATATTTGAAATGGGTATATATTTGTTTTTTGTTAAGTTGCCTAATAATTCTGCACAGTAATAGTCACCTGCACACACAGATATCCTTCTAAAATAGCTCAAACTAAAAACTACTTCCAAAAATATTCAGCTTTGATATTAATGAGTTTTTTGGGCTCATTGAGAACATGGTTGTTGTTCATTAAGAAAATTAATCCTCAAAAATACAACTTGCCTAATAATTCTGCACTCCCTGTATGACTATATGGCAGGGGTGTCCAAACTCAGTCCTGGAGGGCCGGTGTCCTGCAGATTTTAGCTCCAACTTGCTTTAACACACCTGCACGAATGTTTCTAGAAAGCCTAGTAAGATTAGCTAGCCCAGGTGTGTCTGATTGGGGTTGGAACTAAACTTTGCAAGACACCAACCCTCCAGGACCGAGTTTGGGCACCCCTGACCAAGAGGTAAGATATAAATAATAAATAAAAGTGGACCCAATACTGACCCTTGAGGAACACCATGAAGCACTAAAACATTATTGCCATTTGTTTGAGTCTGCAGTGATGAGCTGAATTTTCTTATTATTAATAGAGAAGATAATATTACTATATTATTATTGTGTGTTAATGATACCTGATCCAGAAGGCCGACAAGGAGAACCGGTAAACTGCTGTAGCAGACGTTATAGAGAGTGATGAACCAGTCTTCATACGCCGTCTGAAACACAAAACACCTCATCATTCACTTTATTCTGCTTCAATAAACTTCATATACTGCTAATAAAGAGACAGTTCACTGAAAATTCTGTCATCATTTACACACACTTCTTTTAAACAGGTTTGAGTTTCTTCTGTTGAACACAAATGAAGATATACTGAAGAATATACATATTCCTTAAGAATTTCCATAGTATTTATTTTATTCCTACTATGGCTGCTTTTTTCCAGAAGTTGACAACCACTTGAGGGAGATTAAATCTCCATTCAGCAGCTCTTACATGCACTTAATAGTTTTATTCATATCTGTATTCTGAAGGTTTTGTTTTTCGAGGAATATGATCATGTAGGGCTGGACGATATGGCAAAAATTTATATCACGATATATATTTTTATTTCGGTCGATACGATATAATTCCGATATCGATATGGACAATATTAAAAAGAAAGGAAAAACTCCCAAGAACGCACACAATGGATGTCTGTACCTACAAATGTCTGCAAAGTGAATTTGCAAAGTCGATAATACCTCCAGACTCTTATAACTTTTTTTTTTAAATAAAAACAGTACAAAAAAATTTGTTCACTTTTTATTTGTATTTAGCCTATACAAACAAGAAATGTGAAATAAACTATTAAATAAATAAAGCTCAAAAATTCATAAAAAATATGCAAAATAGTTTTTAAAAAAAATAAGTTTTGTAGTATAACCAGCAGGACAGCAGTGATGTGTGAACTGAATTTGGTGAGAGTACAGTAATTTACAGTACAGTTATTGAATATGTTTGATAATAAAAATTCATTAAAAATATGCAAAATAGTTTTTTAGAAAAATAAGTGTTGTAGTCTAACCAGCAGGACAGCAGTGATGTGTGAACTGAATTTGGTGAGAGTACAGTAATTTACAGTACAGTTATTGAATATGTTTGATAATAAAAATTCATTAAAAATATGCAAAATAGTTTTTTAGAAAAATAAGTGTTGTAGTCTAACCAGCAGGACAGCAGTGACGTGTGATCTGAGTTTGATGGCAGTATAATGAGTTAGAGGGAAGTTATTGACAGCTTTTGTAGTATTGATTTTTGCGTTTTGCTCTTTGTAGACGGTCCCTAGGGATCGGTCTCTTTGCCGCCTGCGCATAGAGATCAATATAATGCGTCCAGCGCGTAGGAAAGCTCATTTTTAGGAAAATAAGGTTGTAGGTGGTTGTATACATTGCGACAGTTGAAAAAATGTGCTATTTGTGTAGTAACAATGTTTCGGTCATGAGTTATTGATCCGGAAAAGACGAATCTGCGAATCTGTTGCTAACTTTACTGAACTGAACCACTTCTACACCACTGCATTAGTCTTTCCTTTCTTATCAACTATTTGGTCTGCATTCTTACTTGTGGAAGCTTGTTCATTCGCATCTGTATTCAGAGCACTCATTTTGTAGCTAAAACTTTTTGCGGCGCAGCTTAACCACCTGCTGTGCTGAGCGCTGGCAGCGTGTCCGTGTTGTTCGTCATCACGTAAGTGAGATCAGATCACGCTCTTTCTGACGGCTGAGCACTGAACGTCATTCAGTGACACAAGTGATACATGTATAAGATCTTATATAAATAATAATATATCTATTTATATATATGCAAATTTATATCGAAATATCGGAAATGGGTTCAAAAATCATATCATCGTTATTGAAAAAAATTCTATCGCGATATATATTGATATCGAATTATTGTCCAGCCCTATGATCATGTATAAACAAAACTTTTTTTTCTAGCAGTTCACAATGTTTTCTTAATAATGGAGTGATGAAAAGACATTCCCCAAATCCCCTCTGTTAAATCTGCTGCCTTTAACATGTCAATAACAATAATAGGAAGAATTCTAAAACTGACAGATGTTTGAGTCAGTAATGCATGCAAATGAGCATATTTAATGTAACAATGACTGATTTGCATATTTTAGAAATTTTGTAACAAAATTATTTTTTGCATTTATTTATTTAATCAAATCAACTGTGGAAGTATGGTCAATATAGCTTTTTTTTGCTACCCAAAACTGAAAACTGTAATCATTTCTTCATCCTCCACTTGTTACAATCCCAACAAAGTGTTTTTGTTGTACTTTAACAATGTGTCTGTACATTTCAATTACAATTAATATTTCTAAAGACTTAATTAATTAACTAATTAATTAAACTATAATTCTATAGGACAGATTTTTTTATGCAAATGAGCATGTGTAATGAAACAATGCCTGATTTGCATATTTTAGTAATCTTGTAATACTATTGTTTTCTTGATTTGAATCAAATCAACTGTGGAAGTATGGTTAATATAGCTTTTTTTTGCTACCCAAAACTGAAAACTGTAATCGTTTCTTCATCCTCCACTTGTTACAATCCTGTTTGAGTTTTTTCTTCTTCTGTTGAACACACATAAAGATATACTGAAGAACGCTGTAAAACAACAGCCATTGACTATCATAGTAATTTTGTATTTCTACTATTGATATCAATGGCTGCTTTTTTCTCAACATTCTTCAAAATATCTTGGTTTGTGTCCACTCAAGTAAATAATGAGGAAATTACAATTTATGGGTGAACTATCCCTTTAAGATGAGACCCTGCATTCAAAACAAAGTGTATTTTTGTCATTTTTTAATGTGATGAAAACACCCCAAAAATACAAGTGTTTTTGTTGTACTTTAACAATGTGTGTCTGTACATTTCAATTACAATTATTATTTCTAAAGGCTTAATTAATGAACTAATTAATTAAACTATAATTCTATAGGACAGATTTTTTAAATGCAAATGAGCATGTTAAATGAAACAATGCCTGATTTGCATATTTTAGTAATCTTGTAATACTATTGTTTTCTTAATTTGAATCATATCAACTGTGGAAGTAGAGGTGTGAACCTACACTGGTCTCACGGTTCGGTTACGATTATCATGCCATCGATTTGGTTCAATTCGATATCTCGGTGCATCACGGTGCATTGACGATTCTTTCCATACACAGTTTTATATTTTCTTCACAGCACAGCAATTCTTGTATTAAAATGTATAAATATATTTATATACTATTTGTAAAACAATTTTGTCCTTTAATACAAACAGTCAGATGTATAAACTGTACCTTTAAACAACACGAGCATTTATAGACCATTTTGAGGGATGTAAACAAAAACAATGGTCCTAACGTATTTCCTGTTTTACATTTTTAATTTCCATTGCTTCTGAGAATCCAAAAAGGTCCACATATTGACAAATAGTGTTATGATGGCTGATTTAAAATCAAGTTATGATTGAATTGCCTCTTGTTACAGTTAGGAAATAGTTTAACGTCAAGCAGGAAATGTTCATGGGCCAGTGACATGACCACATTGAAATGGTCTATAGCAAATAAACAAATATAAATATCTCGCTGGCTTTCTGAGTCTTGTCTACCAAGTTCTTTCTTACACCCCTTTGATTGGTCAGGCGCTCAACAGAAAGGGCTGCGATTGGCTCTTACACGCTGGCGCTCTTCACAGATGCACTCATGGGCCACAGTGAGAGAGAGAGAGAGAAATGGAGATTACTTTCATTCTCTTAATCGCCGTGAAATAGGGGCTTCTGCTGTGTCAGTGAAACACTGTCCTGCAAACACACACGCAGTGAAATTGTGCACAGTTTCAGAGTTTTTATGTAGTTGGAGCGTTGTAAATACTAGCGCTCGTGGCTCGCCTCCCTCGCCATAGTAAGCTACGGCGACATAGCGCATGTGAGATAAATGACGTCAGTACATAATAACCGGTTATGATTATTACTGAACCGATACCGAATTGTCCGCGTCTGCATCGCGGTGCACCGAAGAAACGATTCATTTTGACACCCCTATGTGGAAGTATGGTCAATATAGCTTTTTTGGTCACCTTTAAGGAACAGTCCACCCAAATATGAAAACTCATTTAATCATCCATCCTCATGACATCCATAATAGGAATAAAAATAATACTATAGAAGTCAATGGATGTTTCCATCATTCTTCAGTATATTTGTCTTTGTGTTCAACTAAAGAAAAAAACTCAAGCAGGTTTGGAACAAGTGGAGGAGAGTAAATGACAACAGAATTTTCAGTTTTGGATGAACTGTCCCTTTAAATTTTGTGTAACTGAAAAAGTTATCAAATATGATTACGGTTTTGTATTACACAAATGCATGATCTGTGAGTGTAGATGTGATTTTCTGACCTGCGAGGAGAAGCCGTTGAAGAAGGAGAACCAGAAGTGGACGAGCGTGAAGGCGAAGTTCTTGTAAAAGAAGTAGCGCAGGAACTTGCACATGCGGATGTAGGACCAGCGGCCGTGCACCAGCAGGAGGCGCTGCAGGAAGCAGAACTGAGCGAAGGCGTAATCGCTGGACATCACAGCCTGCATGCCTTCCTGACCACTGATGCCCACACCAATGTCTGCGGCTGCACAGGAGAAGAAGAAGAGGTTCATAAAACACTCCAGAAGACATTCAAAATGAGTCAAATACAAGTGTCTGGATGGGGGATGCTCTCACTAGAACTAACATTGTAACAATTTTACTTTAAGGTGGACCTATTACGCAAAAATAACTTTTATAAGGGTTTTAATCTTTTAAACAGAGTTGTGTGGTAGCGGTGTGTGAATATAATCAGCTTCTTATGGTAAAGATGTATTATTTATTATCACACTTGATTAAAAACAGTCCGCAGAAACGCTTTGATTGACATTCTCCCTTTGTACTTGTCATCAGAGAGAGGAGACACCGCCCACTAGTGACCACCTCTCCCTCCAGCCGTCCACCATTCGTGTTTTCACTGATAGATATTTCACTGATTAAATAATATATCTATATTTTTTATATATTCATGACTCATACGACTCATATGGGTCAAAAATAAACATTTTGACCCATACAATTTATTTTTTCTGCAAGAAATAATCTATATTTTTGATTCATACAATGTATTTTGGCTATTAAAAAATATATATATATTTGACTCATACAATAAATTTTTTGGCTATAAAACAAAGTTTGACCCATAAAATATAATTTAGCTATAAAAGAAAAATCTACATTTTTGACCCATACACTGTATTTTTGGTTAAAATAGAAAACTCAATGCTTTTGGCATATACAGTGTATTTTTGCCTATAAAAGAAAAATATTTTTTTGACCCAAACAATGTATTTTTGCCTATAATAGTTTTTTAATTGACCCATACATTGTATATTTGGATACAAAAGAAAAATCTATATTTTTGACCAATACAATGCATTTTGACTATAAAATAAAATCTAGATTTTTGACCCGCACAATGCATTTTTGAATATTAAAAAAATATTCTATATTTTTGACCCATACAATGTATTTTTGGCTATAATTGTTTCTTTTTTAATTGACCCATACATTGTATATTTGGTTATAAAAGGAACATTTATATATTTTCTGACCCATACAATACATTTTTGGCTATAAAAGAAAAATCAATATTGTTGACTTATACAATGTATATTTGGCCTTGAATAAAAATCTATATTTTTGACCCACACATTGATATTTGACTATAAAATAAATTCTATATTTCTGACAATGTATTTTTGGCTTTAATTTTTTTTTTTATTGACCCATACATTGTATATTTGGCTATAAAAGAGACACCAATATTTTCAAACCCATACAATACATTTTTGGCAAATAAAATCCATGTTTGACCCATACA
>LR812539.1:6341837-6416837 GCA_903798195.1 Danio kyathit
GGACGAAATCAACAGATAAATGACTGGATAAATGAATAAAGGAATGGATGAATGGATGAATAATTGAATGAATTAATTAATTAATCAATGAACAAACAGATAAATCAATGAATGGACTGATGAATGAATGGATTATTTATTAATGAATGAATGAATGAATGAATGAGTGGGTGAGTGGGTGGGTGTAGGAATGAATAGATGGATGAATGTATAAATAAATAAATGAATGAATCATACTTCACGTCTTCTCCGTAGTGGATCTTCATGTCGTCGGTCAGCAGCTGGCAGGAGTAGCCGATGTTCTCCGCTGTTTCTGAACACATAAACACACACATATAACGTTAATAAAAGTGTCTGCTGTAAAAGACATCAATGTTCCACATGTCCATCTCTCACCTTTCTTGTCTCCGGTCAGAACCCAGATCTTAATATCCGCTTTAGCCAGTTTCGCGATGGTTTCAGGAACGCCGTCCTGAAGTTTGTCTTCAATGGCCGTCGCCCCGATCAGCTGAACGAATGAACAAATGACATAATTATTAATTAGCAATCAATAAAAATACATAACAAATAAATACACAACTTTAAATAAGATACTTTGACATTAAACATATTACAATATTATCATTTTGTCATTAAAGAGTCTGCAAATTCATACACTTTTCAAAGTTAAGCAATAAAGCACATTTTATGCATATCTTTAATATAAATGTAGATTTTTTTTTTTTTTTCTTGTGAAATAAAAATAAAGTTTTTTAGATGTTAGTTTCAGTATGTTAGTCTTAAGGATATCTATAAGCTAGTGTGCTCCAAAACAGTGACAAAATCCACATTTAGAAGGTATAAACCTGATATAATCAAAGCTTGCAGTTTGTAATTTCCGACCAATGACTGTATAAAATATGGACGTCGCGAGAGCGCCATTTTCCATTAAACGCTGTGAAGGAAAAAAACACCTCTGCTGCGTCCCAATCCGCATACTATCCGTCCTAAATAGTATGTGAAAGTAGAATTAGTATGTCCCAAATCGTAGTATGTTGAAAAGAGTATGCCAAAAACTCCCGGATGGTTTACTATTTCCGGTCAAAATTTTAAGTGTAGAAGCGTCCATGCTCTAACCGCTGATATTGCCCACAGTACATTGCGCGTTGGACGTGAATTCGATTAGAACTACAAAACGCGGGTGAAAAGTGTAAACAAACTACAAACATGATGGACGCGCGAGACCAACCGTCAAGCAGAGAGGCTTCGGTAAAGATGTTTGTATGGCTGTTAATTCATATCTAGCCCACTGGAGAATATTTAAATAGCGTTATCTGTGTTATATTTCATCTGCAACAACAATACTGAACTTATATAAAGACGTGTTTGGACATTACCGTCTGAATGCAGAATTATCCAAACACCTGAGGAGATTTCTCTGCATGAAAGACTCTTGAATGGGAGATTATCCTGCTGCTGCTTCTCCAATAAGGTAGGAAATTAAATACGACAGAAATGTGGATGATTGACAGGGCTCTTAACTAAGCAACACAACGATCTGTGTAACGAGGAATGTCCCAAAGCTTGCATACTTTTCTGTTACTCACTCAAAAGTATATATTTTTCCTCCACAAAAAAAGTACATACTTTTAGGTCGTAGTATAAGTATGCGAATTGGGACGCAGCACTCGTGATGGGCACAAACTGTCGCAAAAGACTGCTGAAAATTGGAGCCTGGGCATTCGCAGAAGGACTGCCTGATGAAGCCAGAGGAGGAGCTGCGGAATCGAACTTCCAACCAAACGCTTGTACACATTGTTGCCAGATTGGGCGGTTTCCCGCGATCTCCCGTAACACCCCAATTTTCGTCAATTTTGGGACCTGTCCCCCTACTTTTCATGAAATACAGGACTATCCAACCACCCCTCATACGTTTTGGAGCGGCCCATATATCTATGGGAGCGCCCAACCCCCCCACTTTTCGAGAAATTTGGGACCGTCCAACCCCCCCCCCCCCCCCCCCCTTTTTGTAAAATCGACGCTGTTGGGCGGGTGTTTTCGCATGTCGGCGGGTTTTTGGGCTGGAAAAAGTCAGCTACATCTGGCAACACTGCTTGTACATCAAATCAACCTCGCCCCCCGAACTTCTCACTTGACCGCCGGTCTCTGCACTTTAACAAAAGCTAGCTAATGTACACTTTGCGTTTACATCAACACAAATGGTTGTAATAACGTTAACAAAAGTGAGGTTTTATATAATGAAGATTTAATCGCGCCAGCTCCGGCCGCAGCGCACATTACTCGCGGGCCGATCCGGCTCGGATGCGGCAGCGTCGGCTCGCTAACGGCCGCCGCATCTAACCGGATGCCTATGGAGCCACTGCCAGAGTCAATCGGGCCAGATGCGGCGGCCGTTAGCGAGCTGACGCTGCCGCATCCGAGCCGGATCGGCCCGCGAGTAATGTGCGCGAGTAGGTACAGCAGACGGAGTCGGGCCGAGGGGTATATCTCCGGCAGGCGAGAGTCTAACCGGAACTGGCCCGAGTGTATTTTGCTATCTGGGTGGTTAGGCCGCGGCGTGTATCAGCAAACTGATAAAGACCTGACCTTACCGAATAAACAGTGTTCCACCAGATCCTGTATGTCAGAAACTCTAGTTTACTGCTGAGCAACTCATTTTATCATGGTAAAATAACACAGAAATGGAATAATAACACTTCAGTCTCCTGCTGAAGCTCCGGCGTCTGCTTTGAGAAACTGTCAATCACAGCTGTCAATCACGATGACACGCCCAGCATTAAATTACTGCTCAAAACATACTGTTTACAAAAATGAAGATCTGCACCTATATCAGCTGATAACCAGTGCCTTAACTGACCAGAACCATCTTTCGGAACATTTTATTGCAAGTGTAATTAATTTTTTTTATTTGGTCTCATGTCTCCTTCATTAACACGGAGGAGGCGGGCTTTATGACTTGTCCTGCAGTCAGCCTAGAGGGGGAGATCTAACGGCCGAGACCTTCACTCAAAAGCAGGCTTGTGGCACACTTGTTTCCGACTAAATGGATCAACAATTTTTTTGTCATCACCTCATACTTCAGAGCTTCTCATCAAATCTTCTGACCAATTAAATTCTCTCTAGTATCTGACATGCCCCAACCCCTTCTTCTCATTTGCTTTTCATTTGATGCACTTGAGCTCAACCACTCTCACTGGCCGAGCGCTGATAAAAAAAACACTATTGGCTGCTTCTGAAAAAGGGGAGGAGTTATGGCATGTCCCGCCTTATCTTTATGTTTCAGTGATTACGTCAAACACTGAATAAAAAAATGCACATTTCAAAGCACTTAATGGGACCTTTACATATTCTAGCGCATTTTAGTGGCGGACAACACACTGATCAATCGTGTGTGTAAATGTACTGCGATGGTCCTACCAGCAGGTCTTTCTCAATCTCCTCATAAACCTCGTCCAGCTCTCGTTCTCGGTCCACCATTGAAACGGCTGCGGTCTGATGTTTTCTAGACCACATGTCAAACTCCTCCTGACTGATGTCTTTATAGCAGAGACACAGAGTCCGCAGAGTCTCGTTTGCAAAGATCTGTGAAGAAATGATAAACACACTCAACACACACACATAAACACTTACATAATTACATATTGCTCTGATTTATAGCTAAACTATTGTGAGTGCGGGCCAATGCACTGCTCAATAAATGCATTAATGTCATCTTGATAACTTTAATTTATACATTTCATTTATTAGTATTATTTTTAATTTCTCTAATTTAATTTATTTATTTTTTTTATTGATTAATTTTATTTATTTGCATTTAGACATTTATTTTTATTAATTTAATTATTTATTAATTTTATTTATTTACTTGTTTACTTTTATTATTTATTTATTTTGATTATTATTTTTATTTATTTATATTTATTTTTCAATTATTTCATTTATTAATTTGTTTTATTGATTTACTTTTTTTTTTTACACATGACATTTTCATTTAAAATTCATCAATATAATTTTTATTTGCATTATTTTTTTTAAAGATGCCATTTGCATTTAAAATTTAAATTTAAATCAAATAAACTATACATATAAATTCACATAACAAACAATAACAAACATAATAAATAAATGATACTTATACTAAAATAAATATAAACTTTACAAATGCATTAAATTAATAAATACGCAAATAGAAATGCAAATAATAAAACATCATACGCAAATGTATTCATCAAAAATACTCACGTCCAGAGCTTCTTGTGTGTTTTCTTTATTCTTGCTTTGTTGAGAAAGTCTCTGGTAGATCACAGTGTCTGCGCCTTTACAGTACAGACGAATACGGCCATCCGGAAACTTCACTGTACACAAACACAGGAGGACAAAAAGATTCAATATTTAGATAGATATCTCAATATATGGGGACAAGAAGGTCGCTGGTTCGAGTCCCGGCTGGGTCAGTCTTCATTTCTGCACTATAGGTGAATTGGGTAAGCTAAATTGTCCGTAGTGGATTTGTGTGTGAATGAGAGTGTATGGTTGCTTCCCAGTGATGGGTTGCAGCTGGAAGTGCATTTGCTGCACAAAACATATGTTGGATAAGTTAGCGGTTCATTCCGTGGTGGTGACCCCAGATTAATAAAGGGACTAAGCCAAAAAAATGAATGAATGAATGAATATCTCAATATTTTAAGACAAGTCTAGCATTATTATAACTTTAATAGTATTATTTTTAAGACGTGAGATAAAATAAACTAAAAAACAAAACAAAAAAATAAATAAAATAAAACAATAAAAATGTTTATTTAAAATATAAAAAATAAGATACTAATCAAAATATAAAATACAAAAAAAAAACATATACACACACACACACACACACATATATATATATATACAAAAAATATAAAATTTATAATGTAAAATATAAAATACAAAATAAAATACAAAAAATTCTTTATTAATATTTTAATATTGTTATTTTAAGAAGTAAAATAAAATAAAAACAAAAAAACAACAAAACGTAAAAAAATATTTATGATACAAAAAAGTTTAATATAAAATAAAATAATAAAATTATATAAAACTTAATTAAATAAGAATATGCAATATAATACAAATATATTGTAACATATAAAATACAAAATAAAACAAGACAAAACAAAATTAATTACTGTTCATTAAAATGCTAAATTTTAAGTCAAGTAGTAGCAATAATAATAATAATAATAATAATAGGCAGCATGGTGGCGCAGTGGGTAGCACAATGGCCTCACAGCAAGAAAGTTGCTGGTTTGAGCCCCGGCTGGGTCAGTTGGCATTTCTGTGTGGAGTTTGCATGTTCTCCCCGTGTTGGCGTGGGTTTCCTCCAGGGTGCTCCGGTTACCCCCACAGTCCAAACACATGCGCTATAGGGGAATTGGGTAAACTGAATTGGCCTGTAGTGTATGAGTGTGTGTGAATGAGAGTGTATAGGTGTTTCCCAGTACTGGGTTGCAGCTGAAAGGGCATCCAGTAGGCAGTTCATTCCGTTGTGGTGACCCCAGATTAATAAAGGGACTAAGCCGAAAAGAAAATGAATGTATGAATGATAATAATAGTAATAATGTATATTGTCTGCATATTGTGTGATACTCACAGATGATGGACATGCGTTTGCGGTCACTGTTAAAGTCCAGCAGAGCCAGCATTGTGTAGGTCTGCGGTTTGTCCATCTCCTGGATGGTAATGGTGTCTTGTGTTCGCGACAGGAAGACGAAGCCGAAGTTTCGCGCAGCCGTGACCAGAGCGCCCTCATCTGGAGACGCCGCCTGGTACACCAGCTCACCTGAACACAAAAGAGGAAAACACAGTCATTTACAGGGGAAAACGTGGAGGACAGTGTGTGAAGAATGGAGGACTCGTGAAGAATAGTTAGCACTGTCGCCTCACAGCAAGCCAGTTGCTGGTTCGAGTCCTGGCTGGGCCAGTTGGCATTTCTGTGTGGAGTTTGCATGTTCTCCTCATGTTGGTGTAGGTTTCCTCCGGGTGCTCCGGTTTCCCCCACAGTCCAAACACATGCAGTACAGGTGAATTGAACAAACTAAATTGGCCATAGTGTATGAGTGTGAATGAGTGTGTATGGTTGTTTCCCAGTACTGGGAAATATGTGCTGTTTTTTCCGCTCACCCTCTTTCTCCTCCACCATGACCGTGTGACACAAAGACAGCAGTTTGAAGAACTCCAGAACCTGTGGGTCTTTCTTCGAGCGGATACAGGAAATGAGGAAATGATCGTCAAACTGGAACTTCCTGTCGGCATGTTTATTCCAACTGAAATCCACAGGCTTCGGGGAGAAAAAAAAACATTTACAACTTCAGAGATACAAGAAAAACCAAACTATAATGCACTCTAGTAATAAAATAATAAATACATTCATTTGATCAATAAATAATAATAATACATTTTATTTGTTTAGAGACAGTACAGGACTTTATATTCCTTGGTTCCAAGATTGAGCGAAATGGGGACACAAAACCTAAAATCAAGAGACGGTTAACCGTTGGACGGAATGTAATGGTGAGCATGAATGCCATCGGGAAAAGTAAAGATATCAGCACTATAACTAAAGCAAGGCTAGTCAACGTGACCGTCTTCCCCATAGCAACCTATGGTTGCGAGACCTGGATGATCAAGACAGACAGACAGAAGAAAGATCAACGCCTTCGAGTTGTGGTGCTGGAGCAGACTGTTGCGCATCCCATGAACAGCGAGAATCACCAACAAAGTAGTCCTAGGGTGCATCCATAGATATATACACTAGATATCGCATAGGGACCCTGAGCATGCGTCAATAGCGCCGCCACATTGGTACAGTGCTTCTAGGACAAACGTCATTCAACCGCACTAGTCAAGACAGTGTGCCAATGTGAAGATGCTGGACTTTAGCGCTGTGTTTGCGTTGTAGTAACGAGCAAACAAAGAAAACAAAGCACAAAGGCATCACATTTCATAGGTAAGATTTTGTTTTTTATGTTTTTGTATGTTATGAACTTTTGTGCTTAAAAAGTAATGTTATTGATGATAATACAGTCTCTTGCTGCATTCACCATAAGGCAAAGTAGCACCAACTCGCACAAAATTCTAGACTTATGCCAGTTTTGCTGAATAAAATAAGCAAACTATGTTATGAAATATGACAAGAAGATGCTGCCGTGCTAGAAACTTGTATTATTGTCGGCTAAGTGAACGAGTCGTTCATAACGGAGATTCATTCACAAACGAATCGCTCCCTCCGTCAGAATGAGAAGTGAAAGCAGGAGAGGGGGGTGTTTCAGGACATGGATTAGATCAAATTAAACGGGGAAGGAGGGTTATGCATTTCCATGCACACAAACACTCACTCTTTGTCAGGAATGCCCATGCGGTCACATCCATCAATGTAGAAAAGTGATGTAAAATTATAATATTTCGTAATTTAAAAAAAACTCCCGATCATAGATATATGTGTATATGTGTATTTCTCTGGCTTTGGATGGCCACAGTCCTCCGCTTCACCTTGGTCCCGCATTCATTTCAAAGGAGCGCTACCCTGTACTAAAATGGCGGCTCTATTGACGCATTCGTTCTAATAGACAATAGCAGGGTAGGCGACATCTAGTGTATATATCTATGGGGTGCATCAAGTCAAAGACCTCGCTGGAAGCCAAGATGCCCAAACAGAAATTATCCTATTTTGGCCATGTCATGCGTAGCAATGCACTGGAGAAGGCAGTCATGCTGGGAATGGTCAGTGGAAGTAGGAGGAAAGGCTGCCCAAGAACTCGTTGGCTTGATACTGTCAAATCGGATAACCAACATGAGCATACGCAAACTCAAAGAAGCGGTGATTAATAGAATGTGTGAAGGGGAATGATCCATAGAATGACCAAAAATCGACCTCAATTGAACGGATAATTGATTGACTTGTATAGCACCTTTCCTATATAACACGCAACTTAAAGTGCTTCCCATGCATAAACAAATATTAAAAACAACATCAACATCGGTATCTATCTATCTATCTATCTATCTATCTATCTATCTATCTATCTATCTATCTATCTATCTATCTATCTATCTATCTATCACTATAAATGTGTAAATGCATAAATAAATTACTAATGCCTATATATAATAATAATAATAATAATTATAAAAATAATAAAATCTCTATAACATTCTATAATAAAAAAACAAATATATAAAAAACTCAAATATAAACATATATAGATAAAATAAAAATATAAATATATATTATAAACACACATTTATAGATGAATTACCAGTTTGTAAATATTCAGGATGCACACGCAGCGAGCTCGCAGAAAAAAACCGGGAGCGCTAGCATTTAAAGCGAGGGAATGACATCCGGTGCGGTACAGCGTTTGTTGTTGTATTAGAGATATGTTATATTGATTACATATTATATATATATTATTTACATAATGCTTTCGGCGTATTATAACAGCTTGTCACCCAGTGATGAGCACAGTTATTCGGCAAAATGAACATTAAAGTGAGCGGCGTTTGTCTGACAGGTCCATCTGCAATAGCACCCTCCCAATGGATATTGGATAAGACGAAATGGCCAAGCATCCAGCCCGAAATATACAACTATCTCATTCAAACTCCAAGTGTTTTTACAAGAGAGAAGTTAAAGGCCTACAAGTCTTTGGATGCCTACAATGTTGTTCTGTGTGGTCATGTGCAAGAAATAATGTTCCATGATTACCAGATTCAAAACTTTGTAGTGCTAAAAACCGAGGTTCTACAGAACCAAAGACAAGGAAAGAAGACGGAGCTATACAAGGCCTGGGTAATCATCAACAAGCAAAACAAATTGAGGTAAATTTGGTTTTATATTCGCACATTCATTCAGTCACAACTTGTGACATTCTCCATATATTGTTTACAATGGTACTTTGAATATTCTGTCTGAAATCACATGTAAGTATGATCTCAAAACAACATTAGCACTGTGTATTTGACTGTGAATAATGCTGTACTTTGATAGTCATTGGCTGCTAATATGATTTTACTGTTTAGAATTAGCAAAGAATACATTTCTGAAATTATATTATTAAGAAGAGTGTCTGAAGGTGCGACTATAAAACCAACTTTACCTCTATGCAAAACAACTGCATTCTGACAGCGAACGGCACCTGTACCGCAGGGTATGTGAACGCACACTTTTACATTTCATTCTAAGCATTCAGTGTCTGCAGTTTAATTCACTATATTTAACTGTTTTTGCTGAAATCATTGCTACAATCAAAAACGAGTAATGTGTCTGATTCAGCATAGCGTGAACTTACCAGATATGAAAAGAGAACTGCAGAGTCGAGCATTTATAATTAGGTCCTCACTCCATTCAGCTCCCTTTTAGCCAAAGACGTCTGCAGTTGGCATTAAAGCAGTGTGGTGTACGCTAAAAGTTAAGTTTTCTATTTTTGGACTACGGGATCATACCGCACAACACGACATGTTTGCTATTGCAACCGGTCTCTTTTTGTAACCGGGAACCCGTGTGACGTCATGTGTGACGTAGGTTGTTAATTCCTCTATACACATATATTTATACAAACATAAAGAAAATATATTAAAAAATAAATATTTATAAATGATTGTACATACTTTTCCACGATCTAAAGACACGCCGTCTGCAGTGGTGGGTTCACCTAGAGAGGAACACAATACATTTTTTATGATAAACTAAAAATATATTCTCTGTGAGTAACAAAATAATGCTTTTAATGACAAAACAATTACAGTAACTTCTAGAATAGGTGCTATTAAAAAAATGTGGGCAAATTAAATACTATTTAAATCCAAATGCTTTGTACAATTCTAAATTTTTTCTCTATAGAGAAACCATAATAAATGCACTCTGTTAAGAAGTGAATGAGAGCATGAATGAGAATAAATAATGAATAAACAACTGTTGATCCTGAACTCTTCTGACAAAGGTGTGAACTGAACCACAGAAACCTGAGAACCTCTGAAACTCAACACTCAAATCTCTCTGTCACACACGGTTACTTCGCACACACACACACATGCTTTTCTGAGTCACAGGAGCCACAAATATGTGTGCGCACAGACACACACATGCACGTACACACACTCACAGTTCTGGGGTAAAGGGAACCACAAACACACACAAATACATACAAAAACACACATATGCATACACAAACAACACACATACATACAAAAGCACATACGCACACAAACACACACACACACACACATATACATACAAACAAAACACACACACAAAAACGCACACATATACATGCGTACACAAACAAACACACATGCATACAAAATATATATGCACACAAACAAACGCATGCAAGCACACATGTACACTTACACACACACACAAAACCACACATGCGTGTGCACACACACACACGCACACACACACGACCACCAACAGACAAACATGCGCGCACTCACATTTCTGAAGTCATGGGAGCCACAAACACACACATACATGCTGTACATAAAATACACACACACACACACTAGCACACACAAAACCACACATGCGCACGCACACACAGACAACAAAATATATGCACACAAACATGCACACATGAGAATACCTACAAACACACACACGTGCGCACACACGCTCACATGCATAAACAAACTAACACACATAGATTCAAAATATATATGCACACAAACACACTTGCATGAGCACACCTACACACACACGCACACAGACAACAAAATATATGCACACAAACATACACACATGAGAATACCTACACACACACACACACACACACACACACGTGTGCGCGCACACACCCACATGGATAAACAAACAAACACACACACATAGATACAAAATATATAGGCACACAAACACACTTGCATGAGAACACCCACACACACACACACACACACACACACACAGACACACACACAGACACACACACGCACGCACACACGCACGCACACACGCACGCACACACGCACGCACACATGCACTGAAGAGTGGTATGCCTTTTTTAGGTATAATGTTGTTCTCATCTGTGGTGTAAATGTAAGGTTATCAGTCAGTCAAAGCCTCACCGTAAGTTCGTCCAGAAATGGTGCACTTCTTGAAGGCCATGATGTTCTGTGTGAGCGTGCCGGTTTTATCTGAGAAGATGTACTCGATCTGGCCCAGCTGCTCGTTCAGTGTGGTGGTTCTGGATTTGGCCGGAGTGTCTTTATCAGCGTAGTACATCTGCAGATCCCAGTTAATGAACTTACTCTGACCCAGCCGGATCACCTCCACACTGACAGACAACAACACAACAACTGATCAATCATTAGATCTATTACCTTCTATTTGTGCAGGAACAGAGACCGAGATGTTGAATTTTAAACTCTAATTTCTACTTATTTAACTGCTATTATTATTGATAGAAACAATAATAATAACAACAACAAAAATAATAATATTAATAATAATAACAATAATAATAATATTAACAACAACAACAACAACAACAACAATAATAATAATAACAATAACAACAACAACAATAATAATAATAATAAATAACAACAATAATAATAATAATAATTTGTGCTGCCAAAATATGAATCACATCCAAAATAAAAGACTGTATTTACATAATTTATATAATCTTTATCTAGATTTATATTGATAAATCTATCTATATATAGATAATCTTTATCTATGACAAATTATATATGTCAATATTTTGGTTCTGTATATTTTGTCTTTTATATGTGATATAAATATTTGCATTTTAGTTAATAATATTACTGAAATGAATATTAAAAACAATAAATATATATTTAGACACATTTCCATAAGTAAATGTTTTATTTATTTATTTACTTATGTTTGTTTTAATCCCACATCAGCATCGTTGGCTATATTCATGGCAACACTTGAGGTAAATATTCAATAAAGAATTTGCAATCATAACATTCTGAATCATTTATTGTACAAAAACCCCCCACAAATAACAACAACAATGATAAAAGCTCATATAAGTTGTTTCAATTCAATCAATAATAAATATTAAAAATTCCTAAAGTGACAAATTTATAAATATTTTCCTTAAAATATTTCCCAAATAAAAACATTCTCTAATATCATTTAAAATATATACATTCTATTATTATATGTACACTACCTGACAAAAGTTGATCCAAGTATTAGAGCAACAACAAATAATAACTTGACTTCTAGTTGTTCATTTGGTATCAGAAGTGGCTTATATGAAAGACAAAGGCCTCTAGATTACACTTATTTTACCAAAATAAATTTTGATCATGCTTTGATTTTGCATTCTTTCATTAGGACAGTAAGGTCTGACTTTGCTTAGACAAAAGTCTTGTCACTTAACAGAAATAATGTCCAGTATAGAATATAAAGTCATGCTGCAGTGGAAACAGAATGAATATTGTGTCTGACTCCATCATGAGCTTGGAGGACTGCATCCATACATCTCTGCAATGACTCAAATCACTTATTAATAAAGTCATCTGGAATGGCAAAGGAAGCATTCTTGCAGGGCTCCCAGAGATCATTAGGATTCTTTGGATTCATCTTCAACGCCTCCTCCATCTTACCCCATACATGCTCAATAATGTTCATGTCTGGTGACTGGGCTGGCCAATCCTGGAGCACCTTGACCTTCTTTGCTTTCAGGAACTTTGATGTGGAGGCTGAAGTATGAGAAGAAGCGCTGTCCTGCTGAAGAATTTGCCCTGTCCTGTGGTTTGTAATGTAATAGGCAGCACAAATCTCTTGATACCTCAGGCTGTTGATGTTGCCATCCACTCTGGAGATCTCTCGCACAGCCCCATACTGAATGATTTTTTTCTTCACCAAACTTGACTGATTTCTGTGAGAATCTTGGGTCCATGCTGGTTCCAGTAGGTATTCTGCAGTATTTGTGATGATTGGGATGCAGTTCAACAGATGATTCATCTGAAAAAATCCACCTTCTGCCACTTTTCCAAATGATCAAGTTATTATTTGTTGCCCTTACAACTGGAATCGATGACAAGACTTTTGTCAGGTAGTGTATGAGTGAACTACATCTCTGCTGTTACTAGAGCCAGCTTTACTGATAAAATGTTCATGAAAATAGTCTAGATTAAATCGACTAATTAAAACAATGGTTTCTGGAAACATGTTTGTAAGAACAGAATTGCAGTTTAGTTGACTGACGATGGTTTTGGGAAACACACCCTTGAATAGCTAAATGAAAACAAATGATTGACAACTATTTCAAAGCATCAGATGTAAATGAAGCATCCATAGCTATACCTGACGTAAAGCGAGATGGGCACCATGGTGTTGAGGATGATGATGTAGCCCCAGAAACTGAGGAAACCTCTGTAGGATGAAGAGTAGTCCAGTCCATCAATCAAATACCAGGCCTTGGAGCCAATGCTCTCGTACCAGTATGTGTGTCCGATGGCCAGACCAGCACACAACAACACCAACAACACAAAGATCTAAAGAGAGAACAAGAGGATAAGTAAGCAATAAAGTACATCCAGGAGGTTGTTATCTCAGAATAAAACCTGACAGGTTTATTGGCATCCTGACATGAAGCGAAGCACTGTTTATTCTGTGAAAACAACCGCCAGGAAGTACTTTATCCTGCTTATTACATGGCTACTTGCCACAAAACAAAATAATTAGGCACATTGTTCTGAGCCGTAATAGTTTGTTAAGTCTTAAATTAAACTCAAAGCTGACAAAAAAGAAAAAAGCTGATGGAGTATACATTAACCTGCACATTTTATTTTAGTCACAAGATGGCGCTAAATAGTTAAAAACTGCGGCGTGACAGACAAGCAGATACACATGAATGTCGATGCAAGTCTATTTATGTAAACGTATTTACTGACAGTCAACGTGATTCGAAGTTCTCGGATGAGCTTGTGCTCAGCAGTTGTTATCTGGGAATAACATACCTTGGAATATCGCAACTGACCAATCACAATCAAGTATTCCAAACAGCCGTGTAATAAGTAAGAGATAACGTACAACCGATCAGTTGTTTTCGCAGAATGAATCCTGACAGGTTTATCAGCAGCTGTTGTATTAACCATTATATTTGCAATAACCAACGGCATTATTCCACTTATTACATGGCTTCCTGCCACAAAACTAAACCATCAGACAAAACATTGATGTGAGCTGTAATAATTTACCATCTCTTTAATTAAAAGTAAAGCTTGGAGGAATAAAAATAGTCCACAAAATGCTGGATGCGGTCTACACTAAACTACTTATCAATATTACAGTCACAAGGTGGCGCCAAACAGTCAACAACAGCAGTGTGACAGACATGGATATAAATATGGATATGTTTAACTGGTTATCTGAGCCAAACATTGATCCAAGTGAACTGATGTTTTTGTAATATTTAAAATTTGTAAAATATACATGAATAAATTCAGTAGCTGCTGAATGCACATTTTTACATCATAAGTCGATTGAAGAAATTGCCAACACGATGCATTCAGCCATTGACAGAAGTAAGCAATTTAATAAATAATTAGGTATATTTGGTTACAAAAACACATGGATCTGCATAATAAGACATGTGTTAGTCCAATGGAGGCATACTAGTTAGTTTGACAATAGATTTTTGCACTTTTTTTGTAAGCTTCAAAATAAAAGTCACTATCCAACAGCATTATACATAATGGAAGAGCTAGAATCAAATGTAAAACTACTGCGACCATGTTCATCTGAAAGAAGAAAGTCATAAAAACCGAGGATGGCTTGAGGAGGAGTAAATTATTTTTTAAATGAACTATTCTATTAATGTTCTTCAAAAATAGTAATGATGCACATGTTTAACTCACCGTGTAAACCATGTAGTTCATGAGTTTGTCTATTCTGGTGCGTTTGAACCTGGTCTTTCCTCCGTTCCTCATGATTTTAGTGTCGTTTCCTGAAGAGCCAAACATTAAAGATGCTTTGAGAAACACATGCTCGCAACACTGATTCCTGAAGGTGTGTGTGTGTTTGAGACATATCAGTACACAAACTTGTATGACATGGGTATGACACAGGGATTAGAAAGAGTAGGTGACATTTTAAGACACTGTCCATGTACAAAGGGATTTTTTAATAAGGGTATTGAGGTAGGGTGATAGAAAATACACTTTTTATAATATAAAAACAATTGAAACCAATGGAATATCCTCACAATTCACAAAAACAAATGTGTGTGCGTATACCTTGTATTTCTTACATTGTGAGGCTCAAATGTCCCCACAAGTATAGCAATCTCAGTACAATTTGTCCTAGTGGTTAAATTGTTTTGGTCTTCATAAAGAAAACGGCTCATAATTCAGACAGAATGAAGTATTTTCAAAATGTAAAAGTGCAGATTGTGTCCTGTTAGGGTTGGTTTAGGGGGAGATGGAGAGAATATACAGTCTGTACAGTAGAAACATCATTACAGCTGAGAAGTCCCCATAAAGATAGCTGTACAAGTTTGTGTGTATTTGTTCTGACCTGCGAATATGACCAGGCCGTGACATATGTCAGTGTTGCGGACTTTGCATCCTCGCAGCAGCATGTTGTCGAGGTCGAGTGGGTAACTCTGCGACTCCCAGATCATCGTCCCGACAAACTTATCCAGACGGTTGTTGGGCTCCTCACACATCACCAACCCTGAGAGACACACACACATATAATAGAAACAATCAGAGCTGCTACAACTCACTTGAGAAAAAAAACTAAAATCACAAAATATACAGTTGAAGACTAAATTGCTAAATTATTAGCCTGTGAAATCTTTATTCTTTATAATATGTATTTCCTGAGTGCTGTTTAATCGAGCAAGGAACTTTTTCACAGTATATCCTATATGTTTCTTTTACAGAAAGTCTTATTTCTGTTTGGCTGAAATTATTTTTTCAAAACTTTTTTTGAAGGTCAATAATAATAAAATGGTTAAAAGTTATTTTCAGATTGTCCACAGAACAAATCACTGTTCTCCAATGACTTGAGAATTTCAATGGCACTTTAAGCTAAATTCTAGTATCAGTAGCCGCGTTTCCACTATCGCGCCTAAACCAAGCGTGCCAGGGCCAGTCGCGTTTCCACTGTCACTTCCGGGGCCTGATGGGGCCAAAGCGGGGCTTCCTCGAGGCCAGCTGCCGGCCTTTTTCAGCCCGCCGAATACCTTGGGCCAAAGAGGGCCAGCTGGGGCTTCATGGTGGAGTAAAGGAGAGGCGGAGTTTTCCCGAGTCTGGTAAAGATGGTGTGCCGCCATTACACTAGTTTTCCAATCGCACACGAGTACATGCGCCAAACAAATCAATAAATAAGGGAAAGAAAAACATATAGCTGGTCAGTTTAAGTTATTCCATGAAACAACTTATAGGCTAGGGGTGTTTTTCCTTAAGATCACCTTTATGTTTCCCTTAATAATAATCTTTACACCACATTAAAAACACAGCCGCCAGTAACCGTCAGTTGTCGAGAGTTTGTCAAGTTTAAATGGTGTGTTTGTGCATGATATGTGCGCATTTAGATGCATGCATTTGTGTGTGTGTGAGAGAAACCGGGCGAAAGAGCGCTCGATTCACAGCTCTGTTGATGCAGCGAGCAGCTGGGTTTCTTTCTTTCTTTATTTTGGAGATAATACAGAATAAGAATACAACAGAAAGACATAAAACTTTACAAATTACGTGTCCACTTTTGTAAGCGCAACACAATAGTGTCATATCTAGATAAAATAGCCTAAGCTATATTGAAATCATTCAAAGATTTACAAATATCAATATAATAAAATCACATTAAATAAATAAACCAATATAAAACAAACAAAAGCCATAACAATGTAGGAATATCAATGCACAACATAAACCGTTTCAAGCCATTTTAAACTTTCATTTTACAAAGGCCTATCTGAAAAAAAGATTTTAGATATTTTCTAAAAACAGTAAGCAACGGAGGAGTTGTGAAATATTATTTATAAAGTATTTGGATACGATTATATTTATCAAATTGTGCAAACAGAGCATTTTTTGCGTGAGTGAAACCATAGATATATACATTAGATGTCGCCTACCCTGCTGTTGTCTATTAGAAGGAATGCGTCAATAGAGCCGCCATTTTAGTACAGGGTAGCGCTCCTTTGAAATGAATGCGGGACCAAGATGCAGTGGAGGACTTCGGTCATCCGAAGCCAGGGATATACACATATATCTATAATCTGGAGTTTTCCCGGTGGTCAGTATGCAAATATTTTTATTACATTACGAAAAATTATAATTTTTACATCACTTTTCTACATTGATAGGCAAGTGACCGCACGGGCATTGCCAACAAAGTGTGTTTGTGTGCATGGCAATGTATTATCCCCCCCCCCCCCCCCCCCCCCCCCCCCCCCCCTGTTTAATTTGATCTAATCTGTGTCCTGAAAAACACCTACTCTCCTGCTTTCACTTCTCATTCTGACGGAGGGAGCGATTCGTTTGTGAATGAATCTCCGTTATGAATGACTCGTTCACTTAGCCGACGATAGTTTCTGGCACCGCAGCATCTTGTTGTTATATATTTCATGAGATTTGATTATTTTATTCAACAAAACTAGCATAAGCCTAGAATTTAGTGCGAGTTGGTGCTCCTTTACCTTATGGTGAATGCAGTAGGTGTCTGTATTATCATCAATAACATTACTTGTCAAGCACAAAAGTTCATAACATACAAAAATCTTACCTATGAAATCTGATGCATTTGTGCTTTATTTGCTTTTTACTACACCCGTACACAGCGCTAAAGTCCAGCATTGTCACACTGCATTGACTAGTGCGGTTGAATGACTTTTGTCCTGGGAGCACTGTACAATGGTGGCACCGCTATTGATTGACGGATGCTCAGGGTCCCTATGTAATATCTAGTGTATATATCTATGTAGTGAAACCAGAAACTACCTTCTTTTCTGTCATCCAGTCCTGCGCATCGCTGCTTTACAAACGGACTGGGAAAAACTGCACGTAAAAATGTGTTCTATGTCCTTAAATAAATATTTATGTTTTTATATGATGTGGTAAAATTCAAAAATGTATTAGCTTTATTAGTGGATAGCTGCTGAGCGCAATGATATATAGGTTATAGCCTATATTTTATTACTTGCTCTTATGTCCTCAAACACTTAACGTTTTCCTTTTCTTAAGATAACCAAATAATATGCAACATCCTTCATTTATTCTCTTAAATAAAGGGGAATTACCGGTTAAGTGTTATATAGTCTATGGAAATATTAATATGTTTTAGGTCTCTCCTGAGCTTTTGGGCTGAATGTTTGACGGCGCTTATCAAAAAGAGGATGTTATAAAATACTTTTTATACAGAGTTATTACTGGAACATTTCTGTGGTTTTAAATTACGGATGGTGCGCTGGGTCATCCTTCTATTTGTGGCGAGACCACTCGATGCACAATGCCAACGGGCTGTTGGCACGGCCTGGCCTAATAAAAGCGCTGGCTCGCACAGTGGAAATGCGGCTAGTATCACTTTAGTATAGAGACCATTTCTGACTATTAACTAGTGACTTATTATTCAGGCCAGACGGAATCTGCGGACGTTTTTTGGTATTTATGCAGAGAATTTTGGTAAAAATCTGCGGATTTCTGCAGAATATTTTTGGGAGTATCATAATTAAAACCTTAATATGTTAAATAAAAAATAATATCTTTTTAACTTGTATTTAATGTTTAAAATGCAAATCCAATTAGATTAACTGTAAATAGTTAACTTTAAATAAATAAATAAAATTAAAAATCTGCGGAATTCTGCGCTCGCAGATTCCGTGTGGGCCTACTTATTATCTGCCTATTTTAATATATTGGCTGTTTTTTAGTACTTATAAAAGACATATTCAGCTTAATAACTAATATTAAGCAGCAAATTATGAGTTTAAGAAGCTAAAAGTTATAGTTAATGGTTTACTAATAATGAGAATTGTACTTTAAAATAAAGTGTGACCCTAGAATCTTGCAAAATAACTACACTCTCAGAAATAAAGATACAAGAGCGGTCACTGGAGTGGTACCTATTCAAAAGGTATACAGTTGTGAGTTAAGGGTCCTTAATAATACCTCAAGGGTACATATTAGTATCTAAAAAGTACAGAAGTTTACCTTCTGAAATGTTTAGGTGCTAATATATACCTCTGAGGAACCAAAATTCATTTTCCTTCGGCTTAGTCCCTTTATTTATCAGGGGTCTCTAGAGCAGAATGAATCGCCAACTTATCCAGCATATGTTTTACACAGTGGATGCCCTTCCAGCCACAACCCAGTACTGGGAAACACCCATACACTCTCGTATTTACACACATACACTACTGACAATTTAGTTTACCCAATTCACCTATAACGCATGTCTTTGGACTGTGGGGAAGCACCCAGAGGTAACCCACGCCAACACGGGGAGAACATGCAAACTCCAGACAGAAATGCCAACTGGCCCAGCTGGGACTCGAATCAGAGACCTTCTTGCTGTAAGGCGACAGTGCTAACCACTGAGCCACCATGCCGCCTGAGGTACCAATATGAACCCTTTAAATACAAATATGCACTTTTTAGAAAAGTACCACCCCAAGTCTCATACCTTGTTATTTCCAAGAGTGTACTGAAGTATTATGTACTGTCATCATGGCAAAGACAAAAGAAATGATGAAGTACTATTATACAGTCCCTCATATACACACCATTAAATTGAGACAGCTGCTCCTCTTCTTGAAGACGCTCATCCGTCACTTTCAGACCCATCTTAAACTTCAGATTCGTCTCCCTGGACAAACAACAAAACAATGTAATGGCAAATTATTTTCTTCCTGTTCACACAGAATATATTTTAATGTGAAGATTGAAATTAAATAAAGTCTTTTAATTGCTCTAATTCTCTGGAGAAGGATCAATTTACACACAGACAGCCTCTGTGAGCAAAAAGATCCCAATGATGGGCTCACAGGCGTTTTTAAAGACAATGTTTTTCAATAAGAATTTCTCTACAGCTCCTCAACTCTTAAACAATGAGTAGATTACATATGGCTGTAATAGCCCAATGGTTATAATGCCTTTGAACTTTACTTCAGCAAAACCTTAATCAATCATCAATATATAATTGTCAATCTTCAATTATACACTTTTAAAAGCTTAGCAAAACAAACTCGCATCCTCCTTTATAAAGCACAACAATGATAAAGCGCAGTCCCAGAAGCTGAATCATGAGTATGTGAAATGTTGCTATTCATTGTTACTACTACAGTGAAATAGTTTATAGCTTCATATTAATAGTCTTGAATTTATCAATATTTTCTGTTCTTAATTTAATTTTAATTTATTATTTTAGATGTTTAATTAATAATTTTGTAATAAAAAAAAAAAAAAAATATATATATATATATATATATATATATATATATATATATATATATATATATATATATATATATATATATATATATATATTTATTTATTTATTCATTTATACAAAATACACATTTATGACTATATATATATATACATACATATAATTACATATTTCTAATATACATCTTTAAATGAAATAATAATTTCAACAGGTTTTTAAAATTGGAAGGGAAAAAAGCATAAACATGGCACGACAGCAAATTTATTGAATTAATTTATAAAATTACATATATAATTTGGATATTAATTTATATACTTATTTCAGAGTATATAATATACTTATTTTCAGAGTACAGTTTTATTCAGAATAGATTTTAAAGTATTATTACTTGTCTATAAATCAATAAATGGCCTAGGACCTCAATACATTACAGATATGCTCACTGAATACAAACCTAGAAGAACACTCAGATCTCTAGGATCATATAAACTAGAAATTCCAAGAGTTCAGTCAAAGCAGGGTGAATCGGCTTTCAGCTACTGACAGCGCCCCTCGCTGCTGGAATCAACTCCCAGAAATGATCAGATGTGCTCCAACATTAGGCACATTTAAATCCAGACTGAAAACACATCTGTTTAGCTGTGCCTTTACTGAATGAGCACTGTGCTACGTCCGACAAATCGCACTATTATATTTTTATCTTCTTTTTCATTCTTTTACAACCTGCTTTAACATATTTTTATCTAGTTTTATCTGTTTTTTTTATTATCTGTTTTTATTTTTTCTTACACTTGTCTTTTTTATTCCTGTTTATGTAAAGCACTTTGAATTGCCACTGTGTATGAAATGTGCTATATAAATAAACTTGCCTTGCCTTGCCTTATTTCATTAACAAATTCACCATTTTATGATTTAAATAAATATACAGAATTAACTAAAATACATGATCAATTTTACTATATATTAAAATTACAATTTAGAGTTGGAATTATATGTAATATTATCAATAGTTTAGTCTACAGTCAGTTGAAGTCAAAATAAAGTGTATGTGGACTGAACAAACAGAACAGAGACCAAGACAAAGAGCATTCATTACACAATTTCTATTATGAATCATGTTCAAACACACTAATGACTCTAGATTGACGTTACAAAACATAATCCCCAGTAATGTATGTATGATTATGACTAGAATAACTCCTTTTGACTCCATGAAGCATTTAAAGTGAAAACTCATCATGTAAACGAGCTCTGAAATATTTAAAGAGTTTAGAGTTTATAGCAATTTATTATTATTTATTATTATTTTTGCTTTTATATTATTTTATGACAACAAAGATAAAATTTAGAGACAAATCTGATAAAAAACACATTTCCATAACAATAAAAACACAAACTACAATGAATAATACACAAAATAAAAATCTAAAACAGTATTTAAGATTAAATAAAAAATATATAATATAATAATATAATACTTTATTTTTAAAGAATTCACAATAAAAAAAAAATCATAAAGCCATAGTGCTAGTAAACAGACTACTAGATAAAGGGGGTTGTCTGGGTGTGTAAATGTGCAGTAATGTGAATGAACTGGTGTGTGTGTGTTTTTCTCACCCGTCAAGCTCCGCAGTTTCTACATAACACAGACTGTTGGGGTTTGAAGTAGACAACAACATAATATCTGCCTACATGAAGTCAAAACACAGGAAGACATGAGAAATAAAATTACAAATGAATGAATGAATGAAGTAACTGGAGGGATGAAGACACATTTAGAATAGTACAATTAAAGGACAAACAAGCATAAACGTGACATCAAATAAATATACAAGGTATGGTATTTGACAATCTAATGTTGAAGTAAATGGCAAACTCAGTTGAAGACAAAGTAAATAAAAAAACAAGGAATGTATCAAATATAATAGTATGAATAAATGAATGAATGAATGAATGAATAAATTAATGAATAAGAAAGGAAGGAAGGAATGAATGAAAAAAGGAAGGAATAAAGAAATGGATGGATGGATGGATGGATGGATGGATGGATGGATGGATGGATGGATGGATGGATGGATGGATGGATGGATGGATGGATTGATTGATTGATTGATGGATGGATGAAAGGATGAAAGGATGGATGGATGGAAGGACGGAAGGAAATAAGAAAGGAAGGAAGGAAAATAGAAAGGAAGGAAAATAGAAAGAAAGGAAGGAAGGAAGGAAGGAAGGAAGGAAGAAAGGAAGAAAAAAGAAGGAAGGAAGGAAGGAAGGAAGGGAGGAAGGAAGAAAGAAAGGAAGGAAGAAAGGAAGGAAGGAAGGAAGAAAGGAAGGACGGAAGGAAGAAAGGAAGGAAGAAAGGAAGGAAGGAAGAAAGGAAGAAAGAAAAAGGAAGGAAGGGAAGAAGGAAAGAAAGAAAGAAGGAAAGAAAGAAAGAAGGAAAGAAAGAAAGAAAGAAGGAAAGAAAGAAAGAAAGAAGGAAAGAAAGGAAGGAAGGAAGGAAGGAAGGAAGGAAGGAAGGAAGGAAGGAAGGAAGGAAGGAAGGAAGGAAGGAAGGAAGGAAGGAAGGAAGGAAGGAAGGAAGGAAGAAGGGATGGATGGATGAATGGATGAATGGATGGATGGAGGAACGGAAGGAAAGAAGGAAGGAAAATAGAAAGGAAGGAAAAAAGGTTAAAGGACTGAAAAGTAAAGGAAGGAAGAAAGGAAGGAAGGGAAAAGAATGGATGGATGGATGGATGGAAAGAAGAAAGAAAGAAGGAGGGAAAAGGGTAGGAAGGTAGGAAGCAAGAAAAATAGGAAGAATGGAAGGTTAAAGGAAGGAAGGAAGCAGGAAAGGAAAAGAATGAATGAATGAATGAATGAATGAATGAATGAATGAATGAATGAATGAATGAATGAATGAATGAATGAATGAATGAATGAATGATGGAAACGGGAAAGGAAAAAAGAAAGGTAGGTAGGAAGGAAGGAAGCAAGGAAAAAAGGAAGAAAGGGAGAGAAAAGAAATGAATGAACGAATGAATGAATGAAGACAGGAAGGAAAGAAGAAAGGAAAGAGTGAATGAATGAATGGAAGAAAGGACAGAAGAAAAGAAGGAAGGAAGAAGGACGGAAGGAAGGAACGAAGAAAGAAAAAAAGAAAGAAAAAGAAAGATAGAAAAAAAGAAAGAAAGAAAGAAAGAAAGAACAAATAAATAAATGAACAAATGATCTTTTAGGCAAACAAACAAAAGTGCTGTGTGTGTGTGTTCTTTTACTCCTCATACCGGGATGAAGTCATTTTTGTGTAGTCTAACCACGTCTCCAACCTGCAGGTTCATCCATCTGGTCTCCACAAACCTGACAGTTAGAGAATAAACGATTGAATGAATGAGTGAATGAATCATTGAGTGAGTGAATGAATGAATAAATGAATAGATGGATGGATGAGTGAATGAATGAATGAATGAATGAATGAATGAATGAATGAATGAATGAATGGGTGAGGGAATGATTGAATGAATAAATGACTGAATGAATGAATGAAAAGTTTGTCTATACTGTGTCATTAAAGCTGCTGCAGTGTAGTTCTCACCTGCCATTCAGCAGCACATCACACTTTCTGTTGTTGATTTCTTTGTCCATCCGGTGTCGTGCCTTTAAACAGAGATCGGTGTCAGCTGACAGAAAGCAGGAGCTTGTGTGGTTACATCAGAAACAAGTGCGCTCGTACACACACACACACACTCACCAGATCATCCACCAGGTCTTTAATAGCAGTGATGCCCAAAACCAGCACCAGCGGCACCAGAGTTGTGTACCACGGAAGAGTGGAGATTTGAGGAATAATCTGATCACATACAGAAAAACACACAGCAGATTCATATCAAAATTTATATTCATATCAAAATTCCTATTTTTTTATTTACATGTATTCATTTGTATGGACTTTCCATATAACACGTTGACATAAAAACTAATGGATTGATAAAAGTGGCAACATGATTTTTTTTTTTACTTTTAAACAGGCATTTTATAAAAACAAATTATTTGTAATAGTCTGAAATAATCATTTAATAGTCTGTTTAAAATATATGGACTGAAGTTCATACAGTAAAGCCATACTTTTATAAAAAACAACATTATATTTGTATTGATTATTACTCAAACATTAAAAACAGATGGACAACAGTTGATAATTTAATACATTTATAATTAATATAATCAACAAAAAACAAACATAAAAATAAAACAAAATAAAGAAAAATCTGAAAGATAAGTTCTGTGTTATAACAATAAAATGACAAAAGCAGACAGCACTGCATTACTGAAATGTATTAAATACTTTACATAAAAGGCTTTTTTGGTGTTGCAGCGTAAAGACGCCTCTCATGTGGAGAATGAAGTCACATGCTTTGCTCAGGTGTGACTTTCTCACAGACTTCAACAAAGTGTCAAAATCTTGATGCTTCTGTGGGTTTCGTCCATCAAATCTGAGCTTTATTTTGTATTTTCTATTGGATTGAGATCAGGTGATTGGCTGGGCCATTCTAAAGCTTGATTTTCTTTCTCTGAAAGAGTTTCCTTGGCTGTGTTGTGGATCATTGTCTTGCTGAAATGTCCACCCTGGTTTCATCTTCATCCTCCTGCTAATGTAGATGTTGGACTGAAGCAGCTGATATTCATTTACACTGAGGAATTGCAGAGGGTTGCTGAAGAACTACTGAGAGATTTCAGCAGCTATCTGGGCTTTCACTGCCGAACTACACCTTCCTTTCTTCATGTGTTCAATACTTTCTTTATGTGTTCAATACCTTTTCCCTGTGTCATTACACTTTATTACACATAACTTCATTTGTAAACTAATTAGATTTGGTTTCTTTTCATAAATAGATTTCTTTGGTTAATATTAAACTCCGGGGATAAATTCAAGTCAACGACACCTTTAGAAACTTTTATTAGAAAAATGGTGACGTGTTCAATACTTATTTTCCCTGCTGTATATATAGAACAGAAGAAAAATGTAATAAATACAACATATACAGTATATATATATATATATATATATATATATATATATATATATATATATCAATAAATGATAAATATAATAATAAAAATATATTATTGCATACGTTTTAATTTTTTGCTTTTTATTACAATTCACACACACTTATTCATTTTTTCTCTTTCTAATTAAAATTATTCACATTTTTCAGTGAACTGTCCCTTTACCTATAATGTACAGTATAGTTTGTCAATTATCATAAGCATCAGTGTGTCAGTGTGTTGTTGGTTCAGACCTGCAGGATCAGCAGACACAGGAAGTAGAGGTTTGCGGCTCTCTTGAACTGCTCATACAGATTCAGCGGCAGGAAGGTTAACACGTTGTACTTGTAGGTCTTGATTGCGTTTCCCTACAAATAAAAAGACATCCATAATTATGATTACATCACTCTAACTTCTCTAAAGATCATTATAAAACAAACTGTACAGTTAAGAGCAAGATTACTAGAAATTGTAATTGTTTTCTACAAATATTTCCTGTTTAACAGAGCAAGGACCCTTTTTCATATAATTTCTTATATTTTTCTACTGGATAAAGTTATATTTCTTTTAGTTGAGCTGGATAAATATAAAAAAAAATGTAAAAACTGTCACGGTAAATATTATTAGTTAGTATTAGAATAATTTGTATTATTTTTTCCCCATTCAGTAAAGACGTATCTCATAAATAAAACTGGTGAAGTATTATGTGCTGTCATCATGGCAAAAACATGCTTTTTCTCTGGTAAACATCACAAAATTAGAATAATTACAGTTTCACAGGAAGCCTATATTTGTTTTTTCTACTATGAAAGTCAATGGTTACAGGTTGCCAACATTCTTCAAAATATCTTCTTTTGTGTTCAACAGAAAAAATAAACTCAAAAATGTTTGTAACCACTTAAGGGCGAGTAAATAGTCTTGATGCGTTTCCCTACAAATAAAAAGACATCCAAAATTATCAATAAATCACTCTTACATCTCTAAAGGTTATTATAGAACAAATTGTACAGTTAAGAGCAAGATTATTAGAAATTAATTATTATTTTTTAATATTTCCCGTTTAAAAGAGCAACGACTATTTTCAAATCATTTCTCATTATATTTTTCTTCCGGATAAAGTTTTATTTCTTTTAGTTTGGCTGTATATATAACGGCTAAGGTCAATATTATTAGTTAGTATAAGAATTATTATTGTTTTTCCAGATTTGGTAAAGAACAAACTATTATCTTGCAAATAAAACTGGTGAAGAATTATGTATTTTAAGAGAAATTAATGTTTAAAAATGTATTTTTTCCCCAGTAAACGTCACAAAATAAGAATAATTACAGTTTCAAAGGGGGCCTATACTGTATAGTATTCATTTTTCTCACTATGGAAGTTAATGGTTACAGGTTTCCAACATTCTTCAAAATATCTTCTATTGTGTTCAACAGAAAAAAATAAGCACAAAAATGTTTGTAACCACATAAGGGTGAGTAAATAGTCTTGATTGCGTTTCCCTACAAATATAAAAAATTATAAATACATCACTCTAACATCTCTAAAAGTCATTATAAAACAAGTTGTACAGATAAGAGCAAGATTATTAAGTTTTTTTTGTATATATATTCTGTTTAACAGGGCAAAATGAGAAGGCCTATATAGTATTTATTTTTCCTACTAAGGAAGTCAATGATTACTGGTTTCCAACATTCTTCAAATTATCTTCTTTTGCGTTCAGCAGAAAAAAAAATAAACGCAAAACAGTTTAGACCCACTTGAGGTTGAGTAAATAGGCTGCATTTACACTGCAGATCTTGATGGTCAATTCTGATTTTGTGACTGTATCTTATCTTTAAAAAGTGACTCGTATCCGATTGTCAGCATTTACACTGCACAAGGCAAAGACACAATGAATCGGCAAAAAAAAAAAAGAGGACTGACAGCTGATAATATAAGAGCGATCTTTTCTCCATTCCTGTATTTAATCTGTTCGCATGGGTTTATTTATATTTATTTTTTTGACAAGTTGTTTTACTATAATCTATGACAGAAAAGTTCTCATCTGGCCATCTTTTATTCTAGGCCTTTTTGAACCAGTAGGCATCTTAACAAAATGTCCATGGCGTGATTTATGCACTTGATGCATTATGCAATAGTTTTACAGTTGTTTACGTGGCGGATGTTGCGCTCTCTCTCTTGTTAAACATGCTTAAATACTTGTGCTACATGACAATATAAAGAGATTTTAGGTTTGGGACTCTACTGAAGTGTGTTCTGAAATGAAAGCATCAGAGTTGATGTCATTCACTACGGTTTTTAATGATGCATGACTTGCATTGACAGGTAAAAATTTCGATCTACCTGCTTACACTGCAGACACGAGGGCACGGATTAAATTCATATTGGATAAATTTCTACTGAATCCTGAATCTAAATCCATGTGATTTTTCCTGCTTACATGTACATGGGCCATATCTGATCTGTGCCACATGGGAGAAAAAATAAATAAAATAAAAAAGAAAACTGAATTGTTTCACTTGAACCATGCAGTGTAAATACAGCCAATGTGAGTTTGGGTGAACTATCCCTTCAACTCTCTTTCTCAATCAAAATTCCTGCGTTACCAAACCCAGCAGATTTCCATTCATGTAAATCCCAGCATTTCTAAATCTGACTGCGGATGCTCTCGTAGGGTAACATTTCAACCTCAGGACAAATCCAGTCACTGCTGTTTATCTCTTACATGATGATCTGCAAACCTGCAGTTATTCAACACTGAATAACTCGTTTTTCCAGCCGAAGATGATTGTCATACCAGAGAATTTAAATAAGCAGCAGCTCCATTCAACGTGGAGGAGATTAACAAGTAAATGACATAAGAAAATGACATAAAACTACTAATTTAGACCATAATTAAGGCCTCACCTTAAATGCATTAGAGTGGTTTAAGGGTTGATTAATACAGTGTAACAGATTACAGCATAATGACTAATTATGAAAAACAATCCATGACGTGTTACTTTATTTTCAGTGCATTTCCTGGAGGCGTTTCAAATACAATAATGTAAAAATAACATCTGTAAAATAGCAGTTTTCTGTATTTTGTGATTCATGATTTTATTTTTTACCATTTATTTATGCTTTTCAATTGCATTACAGGACTTTGAGCTTTCTTTCGACAACTTTTAACCTTGAAATGTTCGAAAAAGTGACTATTATTAACATTTTCAATAGTTTAAAGTGATATATAGTCTGGGTTGGTGTAGTATATTATGCTACAAAGACCTTGTAATAAAACAGCCAGTACATTTTCTGTTATTTTACAGACTATATATAATTTCTTGTACATTACATTACTTAAAATGTCCATAAAAATCACTTTGTTAAACTGTAGAGCGGAGTTTTCAACATCAAAAGTGGACAGAGCAGAGATCAACATTCCATAATGCAATTCACACCCATAAGTAAACACTTGTAAATCACAAAATATGGAATCTCTTAACTAACATATTTTTTACAGTGTAGAGTCTCTATGAGAAAACTAAACTAAGAATTTTGTTTTGATTTACTAATAAATTTCACAAAAAGCTACATTAAGTGGCATCAGCCCCTTTCACACATACAGATTTTTCTGGAAAATTGCAGGTAAACTGTGGTGAGGAGATCATGTTTGAACAGGCCCTGCTTTAAAACACCATACAATTTGTTCAGGTAATTTTTCCAACAAAGGCTCATCCTACATATTTGTAAAACCGCAAAAACGTACTTCAACATACGTTTACTGCAGTTTGTAAGTAAAATGAACACTAGGGGGCAGTGTGATGACAAAAACTTTTGTTCTTTTTCAAACTAATGATATTTACAGGGACATACTATTGATCAGTAAAAGATTATTTTCATGCAGTACTTTGCACAACACCAAATAAATAGCACAAAACAATTTAATGCTTTCTATGATTTGTAATGAATACATTTGCCTCACTTATCTATTTCCATATCGGCAAGTTTTCTGGCGTGTTCAATTTGCCATGTAGCTCACTTTGTACACAAAACAGATAAAAGCAATGTAAAATCAAGGTAAAATTATGCGGTCGCAGTGCACTTTTCTCTTACGTCTGCTTTTGAAAACACTATTGGATAGGTTTATGTCAGTGGTTCGCTAGCTGATCTGTACAACAAGCCCCCACCTCCTCCTAAACAAGTACACGAAGGACATGTATGTGAAACGTACAACAAAATGTACCCTAAAAATTGCAATGCAAAAATGTAGACAGTGCCCTCTAGTGGAGTAGTCATCTAAAACGTGCAACAAAATGTACTTAAGCAATGTATTTTAGTTTCGTAAAAAGGTAGACAGCGACCTCTAGTGGATTTGTCATGTAAAACGTGCAACAAAATGTACTCAAGTAATGTTTTTAATTTAGTAAAAAGGTAGACAGCGCCCTCTAGTGGATTTGTCATCTAAAACATGCAACAAAACATACTCTTCGTAATGTATTTCAGACCTGTAAAAATATAAAAAGCGCACTCTAGTGAACTATACATATGGTTGTTTCAAAACTAGTAACATTAGTTCAACCAATAGCATTTGTTTGAGGAAAACATATTTGTATATGCATGTATATATAAATATATACACATGCAAATGTTGTGAGAGTGCTTGGGAAACCTGTTTAAAAATAATTTTGGTTTTCCCCACTCCAAATGTACTTAAGTAATGTGTTTTAGTTTTGTAAAAAGGTCATCTAAAACGTACAACAAAACATACCCTTTGTAATGTATTTCAGACTTGTAAACGGTAAACTAAAATGTAAACGGTGCCCTCTAGTAGAACAGCCATCTAAAACATGCAACAAAGTCTACTCAAGTAATCTATTTTAGTTTCATAAAAATGTAGACAGTGCCCTCTAGTGGATTTGTCATCTAACACCTGCAACAAAATGTACTTAAGTAAGGTATTGTAGTTTCGTAAAAGGTAGACAGCGCCCTCTAGTGGATTTGTCATGTGAAACGTGCAACCAAATGTATTTAAGTAATGTATTTTAGTTTCGTAAAAGGTAGACAGCGAACTCTAGTGGATTTTTCATGTGAAATGTACAAAGAAATGTATCTGGAGCAATGTATTTTACGTTTCGAAAAAATGTAGGCTGATTTTTTTCGTAATGAGAAGTTATAACATTATAACAAATAGTTGGATTTTCACTGTGTGTGAACAGAACATTTCTGAATTTATCAGTAAAGTTACTCCAGTAAATTTACTGCAATGTACCAGTATCACTGTGTGAAGGGGGGTATTTAATAAAAATAAAAATCAAGTAGCTACACTTATATATGCAAAATAAACTGACATACTCCAATAAACTTTCTTCCTTTTTACATTAAAAAAAAAAAAAGAGTTTATAATGACTGAGTAGAAATATCATGTAAACTATGTTACTTGTTGTTGTTCTTAAAGTGAATTAAAAGGTGATGTTATACTACAAATTAAACATTTGACAAAGAAAAACAGATGACAGATGCTGTTTGGCATTAACAACACAGAGTCCTTTACTGAAAACTAAAAATTAATCATCCTTTAAACAAATTATCAACATACTCAACCAACTCACGCAATGACTGTAAAACTTGTGGAAGAGGGAACAAACACAGTAAGGCTCATTGGCTTGAGAAAGTTAACACATTGCTAGCATGATTAATTTATTGTTAGCGTGTCATGAGCCACTTGCTAAGTTATTGAAATGTTTCTTGAGAGACTGTAAAACTGTAAAAAATATATTGCTGTCTTAAAATATTTAGTCGAATTAAATAAAACTTTTCTAGTCAACTTAACTTATACAGTATCAGTCAAACTGACAAAAATATTAGGTTGAACATTGTATAACTACTATTAAAAATCATCTTGATTAACTAATTAAAATAAGTTTATATATCATAAAAACTTTTGTTGTCATGACTTTTTTGTCATATCTTTTTTTACACTGCATGTCTAAACATCTTAGACCCCATGGATATAGGTCAAATACTTTGTACGTATGACTTTTTTCATAGTTTCGATTGTGGTTGATAAAATAAAAAGTATACAACATACTGTGCCAGAAGAGTTTGAAAATCTGAACTCAAATTTTGTGGCTAGAATTTCCATTTAGAAATGTGGTCAAATAAGAAATCCAGAAAGAAAAAGTAGACATTTCCAATATAATTAAATAATTAAAGTATGGTTTCACATTCAAGACTTAACCTTATATTGGGCGAAGAAACGTATATGGAAACCTTATTGACATTGAGTTTTTCACTGAGTGGCCTACAAAGAGATAAGATAAAAACATCTGCCCACTCTGATCACTGTTTATAGTGTAAACTGTGGAAAAATCCAGCATGTGGGACATTTAATGTTGCAAATCATTATCTGACGCTTTTGCCTGAGATTCCTGCACTGGAGCTGCACAATACACTGTAAAAAAAATGGGTTTGCTGGGTTTGACACAATTCCTTCATGCTGTCCCAACACAAGTTGATTAAGTTAACTTAATCGTTTTTACAATTTTCAGTGGATTGAACATGAAACAATTAAGTTGTCCCAAACAAACCTTAAGAATTGTGTTTCAACTCATTTGAAACAAGTAGATTGAATAAGCAGCGCAAGTCACTTTTTGAGAGTAATAGAAAAATCTGACTTTGTGATATTGACAAAACTATGATGCACCAGAACGATTTTCAACATTGACATCAGGGATCAGAGATTTCTGAAGGATCATGCGACACTCAAGATGTAAAAAATGTGAAAACTATTTGTGTTCCTTTTCTGTCTCTCTCAAATCTATTTATTCATTTTATTATTATTCTTTATTATTATCATCATTATTAATTTTTTATTTTTATTTTTTTTATTTATATATATATATATATATATATATATATATATATATATATATATATATATATATATATATTTATATATATATATATATATATATATATATATATATATATATATATATATATATATATATATATATATATATATATATATATATATATATGTAATTTATTTATTTATTTTTTATAAATATTTCTCTCCCTCAAAAAGTGGGAGGGAAAGGGATCGGGAGGTGGGTGGGGAGGGCGTGGCGACTGGTGTACTCGCGCTGATAATAATAATAATATTGATAATTACCTGGCTAGCAACTGATTAAAAAAGGTAACAGGCATTTAGAAAGAAAGGAAAAAAAATGTATAAAATAAATAAATAATAATAAACCTACTTCCATATACTTACTTATACTACACTCACAGGGTAAGTGTGACGTGGGCATGGCGGCCTGGGCATTGCACTGGACTGGTCCATGCTGCACGTCATACTTTTTTAATGCATCACAAAGCAACTGACAAACACTGTACACTTCAAGGTAAAAACTGACCACATAACATTCACCCACTTAAATTGTTAAAGGTTTTTTTATTTTTATTTATTTATTTTATTTATTTTTTTTTTATATATAATTACTATTGTTGTTGTTGTCGGCGCGAGTATATTGTGGTTATCACGTTTCCCTGCCCACCTCTTGATCTTTTATTATTATTATTACTATTACCATTCTTATCACTATTATTATCATTATATTATTATTAATAATTCATCATATTGGTAAGTTAAATTCTCCTTTTTAATATTATTCTTTACTTTTGGGTTTATCATTTGTATATTATTATTATTATTATAGTAACGTTTCTTTTCTCATTTTCATTATTCTGTTTGGAGCACCTCATTATTTATTTTTTCTCCACTTTTCCCTCTCCTTTCCTGTTTTTTTTTTTTTTCCCATCTACTTATTATTATTATTATTATTATTATTATTATTATTATTATTATTATTATTATTTATTATAATTTTTCGTCCTCTTCCTGATTTCCCAACCTCCCCTCACCTCCTCAATATTATTATTAATATTATTACTTTTACTATTATTATTGCTTTTCTGACCTGTCCTCCCGTTTTCTCCTCATTATCATTATTACAAGTATTTCTACCCTGGTCATTATTCAGGTTGCTGTAGTTGTTGTAGTAGTAGTAGTAGTAGTAGTCATTGTGGAAGTAACGATTGTATTTGTAGTTGGGTGTTAAGGTAGTAGTAGAGTAGTTTTGTAGTAGTAGATGTCGTTGGAATAGTGGTACCAGAAGTTGTAAAGGTGTTGAAGTAGTAGTTGTAGTAGTCGGTATAGTAACATCAGTAGTAGTAGATGTTGTTGATGTAGATATTGTGGTAGTAGTGATTACTGTAGTAGTAGGAGACGTTGTTGTAGTTGTATCAGAAGTAGTAGATGTTGTTGATGTAGATGTTGTAGTAGCAGTGATTGCTTTAGTAGTATCAGTAGTAGACGTTGTTGTAGTAGTATCAATTGTAGAAGATGTTGTTGTAGTAGTATCAGTTGTAGAAGATGTTGTTGTAGTAGTATCAGTTGTAGAAGATGTTGTTGTAGTAGTATCAGTTGTAGAAGATGTTGTAGTAGTATCTGTAGTAGACGTTGTAGTATCAGTTGTAGTAGACACTAGTAGTAGTGGTAGTGGTTGTGGCTGTAGTAGTTGCAGCTGCAGTAGTAGTCATAATATCAGTAACTTTCTGTAGTAGTAGTTGGTGTAGTGGTGATTTATTTTTTATTTTTTATTTATTTTTTTTATTTATTATTATTATTATTGCTGTCAGTTATTACTATCGTCCTTTCTTTTTTCTGTCATTTTTACTATCATACATTACGAGCATTGTTGCCCCACCTTACCACTGACTGTTGTCTTTCTGTTTACTTATATCTACGATATTTGCTTCATTTATTGATTGTGTATTGACCCCTATATATGTACCCTGATTTGTCCACCATGTTACCTTTACATACACACACACACACACACACACACACACACACACACACATACACGCAACTGCCAGTACCTCACTGTATTATTGCTGCTTTTTGTTTTTGTTGTTTTTTTTTGTTGTTTGTTGTGGTTGTTTTTCAATTTTTTTGTATTTGTATGATCCCAATTTGTGTACCATTATGCATATTCTAATAAAAAAAAAAAAAAAAAGATGTAAAAAATGAAGCATTAAATCACATGAATAAATTGTTTTCTACAACATATTTAAAAATGAAGTAGTTCCTTTAAATGGTGATAGCATTTCACTGTTTTACTGTCATTACTGTACAATACTTTCCAGTAAAGCAGCTTTGGTAACATGAGTAAAGCAATTAGTGTGCAATATGGGTGATTGGAGTTTCAGTGTAAACAATGATGGATTCACTTACAGAGTATCTGCTTTTCTTGATGCACAGAAAGACCTTCTTCTGAAACTCTGGCTGATTGCAATATTCCCTGTCATTTGCTCGGACGCTCCAACCGGGCTCTGAACAAGAAAACAAAAATCATTAGATGCAAAATAGTTTTACCCAGGTAAGTTTGCATTTAGTTAGAAAAAACAGTATGCGAGAAGTACCCGGATGACCTACTACTTCCGGCAAGATTCTAAAGTGTGCATCCGATGCACGCTATGCTATCCCATGATGCACCACGAGAGAATTCATCAATGGGAGTGAAGCGACGCAACTGACGATAGGTCACGTAATCATGACAAAATGGCGAATGTAGTACGTCCGAGTTCTCCATACTACTGACATTCATACTATATAGATCGTACTTTTCTAATGGCTGAGTAGTAAACTCAAACTCAAGTGCAGTACCTACTAAGTAGTATGCGATTTTGGATGCAGCTTGAGTTTGTTTTAGGCTTAAATATGTGGGTTGTTTTGATCAGGTTTTGTCGCCATGGCAACTTACACTACATTGCTAGGTGCAGGATGGACCCTTTTTTACAAGACCGTTATGATGCATTTAATGGTCTGATCAGCATTATAAACTCTTAAGGCTCAAGGTGTTTTTTTTTTACACGCATTTTTTATTTCTCTTTGCTATTTGGGCTTATTGGAACCTAATTAATAAAAATCTAAGTATCATCTTTTGATATGATGTACGTTTAGAGAAAAATGATGTCCATATATGTGGACTCGTGGTCCCAATTTACATAAAACACTTTTTACTGATTTTTTTTAATGCATATATAACATAGAATTTTTTTTTTGAACTTGCTTTGACTGTCAGAGAGTAAAAACAAATTTTTTTTCCCCATTTTGGACAGTTAAGAATAGGGTTTGGGACATTTCATATGCTGCAAAACAGTTGCCGGATGACACTGTATGTCTGTAACAAAATATAAAACATTCTAAGTATTTTAAATAGCCACTTAAGAGCTAAAAATGTGCTGTCCACGTATGTGGACACTCAAGCCCTAAGAGGTTAAATTCATCTTAAAGATGTATGTACATTTGTGAAGTTTTATATAAACAAATTTCGAGAGGATCATGTGCTTATGATCGACCACATCTGATCTCGTATCAACAATCACGACCAACCAATCAGATGAATCCAAACACACATAAATGCTCTGCTTTCTTTATTTTAGCCATCGTCGTTTTTGAAGAAACCCCCCAACCACCCTGACTCCTACCCCTCATTCCTAGCTTAATAACGGGGGTGTTCTCGAGACCTACCTGAGCTCCCCGGAGGGAGCCTCAGGCTCAAGAATCCTCAGAGCTCAAGGATCTCTGCCAGGACAGCATGCCAAACATGCATTTACCTTATCAAGCATCAGCTAAGCGTGAACTTTTGAAATGTATTTACGTAAGTATTATATCATCTTTGCATAAAATTACAAACTAATTACCACTTATGTGAGGCATCTGTAATGCAGCGACAGCAAAATTTGAAGTTGTTCTCTCTTCTGGCTGCCGTCTCACACTATTTTTGCTCTTTTTCTGAAAGTCTTGATAACACCATCGTGGAGTTTTTTTATTGTTTCAGCAAAGAGGATAGTAAAAAATGATTTGTTGTACATTTACAGCGCTCTACGTTTACCCAGCTATGAAGACCTCCGCTGCTGAGAAACCCAGAAATGCGAAAATGTATTCATTTATTCTGCGTTAAAGATGACAAATCCAAACTGGGCCAATCAGCTGTGAGTAAAGTGACATACAATGTCTGATGCAAAAAAAAACACTCTTAGTCACTAAGAATGTTTTTTTTTTTTTGCCAAATTAAATGAAATGTTTTTACAAAAAAAATATTTTGCAGTCAAAATTGGCTTTTGTCGATAATTTATTTATATAATATGCATGTATATATATATATATATATATATATATATATATATATATATATATATATATAATATATATATATATATATATATACATACATATATATACATACATATATATATATATATATATATATATATATATATATATATATATATATATATATATATATATACATACATATATATATATATATATATATATACACACACACATACATATTTCATACTTTTATTATGTCTGAAGACTATATATTAAAAATGTTTTGATTTTTCAATTAAATTTACATTTAAGGATTGGCACGGTGGCTCAGCGATTAGCACTGTGGCCTCACAGCAAAAAGGTGGCTAGTTTGAGTCCCGGCTGGGTCAGTTGGCGTTTCAGTCTGGAGTTTGCATGTTCTCCTCGTGTTGGCGTGGGTTTCCTCCGAGTGCTCCGGTTTCCCCCACAGTCCAAACACATGCGCTACAGGGGAATTTGATGAACTAAATTGGCCATAGTGTATGAGTGTGTTTAAGTGTGTGAATGTGAGAGTGTATGGGTGTTTCCCAGTGCTGGGTTTCAGCTGGAAGGGCATCTGCTGCGTAAAACATATGCCAGAATAGTTGGCGGTTCACTCCGCTGTGGTGACCCCTGATAAATAAGGGACTAAGCCGAAGAAAAATGAATAAATGAAGTTGCATTTAAAAGAGAAAGTATATTTGAATCATAGTGAAACCACTTAACCTGATCGTAACTAGGCATGTGACTATAATCAGTTTTAAGATTTACGGCGGTTTGGAAAAGTCAAGGTATTATAACTGCTAATATTTTGTGTTATGCCATTCCTAAGGTATAAGTAAGTTTTTAATTTGTTTTTACGACTATTTGATTGAGTTTTTTAGGGCAACAGTATCTCCAGCAGAAAAGGTCCCACCACATTAAAAGCTACTGTTCAGCTCATGATTCAGACAACATCTGAAAAACAAATCGCTTATAAACCAACATCCAAGCCTTGACCTAAACTGTGCAGTGGCTTTACATTATATCCAAAGAAAAGACAGATATCCAAAGATGCCTTTTCAAGTGTTTTAGAAACTAATGAAGTCAACAGAAGTCAATGATTCATTTGAATCATTTAGCCTGACATGTTAACTGCCCTAAAATATTACAAATGTTTCTTAAAATAAATTATATTGTCTTCAATAGGAAAAAGTGGCAATTTTTTTACACAGACATTTAAAAAAAAGAGCACATTTTAGAGCAATAATCACAGTGATACAGTGAAACCGTGATATATTTATTCAAGGTTATCATATACCGTCAGAATCTACTCATGCCTACTTTTAACCAGGTTTGCTATGTTTGGTTTTGTCAACTGAAACCCAGAGTTTGTTGAACTGGTTTTGTGCAAAAGGCCTTCAAACTCACCGATTGCAGGTGCGGGTCTGGTTTCTGGTTCTGGCAGTTGGTCTACACTTTGATCCAGTTCATCTTCTAACTCGGCGTCCGTCTCATCATCACTGTATGGCATAACCTCATCATCCGGCTCGTCCAGGGAGCCCTGGGAGTCGGCTCTCGATCGAGAGTTCATCCTGAGACACCCACTGCGCAGAGACACAGACATTACATTAAAATGGACAATATTTAGTTGACATTAATTACATTTTTACATTTATTTTTAAAGCTGACTTCCTTAGCTTAGAGTGGAAGAAACAATCATTAGCCTTTTTTTTTCAATTTTTACAGTATTTTCAGTATTACAGTACTATTTATTAATGATTTATCCATGCATATCTGTTCTCTAATTGGTTTTCCAATCCAACAATAGCAATCAAAATCATCCAATCAATTCTCTATGAACAAAACCAAGCCCCGCCTACATTTGTGCTTATTCAAATAGCAATGTCACTCATATAATGTTAAAAATTAAAATAGCAAAAAACAAAGGTCATAATTTCAGTTTCATGCTGACTTTCAGGTTTTAAGCATGTACATAAACAACAAAGAGACCAAATAATTGGCAGATTTGCGTGTTGTCAAGCAACATGTCAAAACAATGATTTGGTTTGCTAACGCCATGCAGAAAAACACTCACATTTTCCACTACACGCACAGTAACACTGAAACTACAATATATATATACACATATATACACACACATACCCTTCCTGACAAAAGTCTTGTCACCTATCCAAGTTATAGGAACAACAAATAATTCCTTGACTTCTAGTTGATCATTTGATATCATAAGTGGCTTAAATAAAAGACAAAGGCCTCTAGATAACGCTTATTTGACCAAAATAAAATATGATTACACCTTGATTTTTAATTCTTTAATTAGGACAGTAAGGTCTGACTTTGCTTAGATAAAAGTTGTCACTGAACAGAAATAATGTCCAGTATAGAATATAAAGTCATGCTGCAGTGGAGACAGAATGAATATTGTGTCTGACTCCATCATGAGCTTAGAGGACTGCATCCATACATCTCTGCAATGACTCAAATCACTTATTAATAAAGTCATCTGGAATGGCAAAGAAAGCATTCTTGCAGGACTCCCAGAGTTCATCAAGATTCTTTGGATTCGTCTTCAATGCCTCCTCCTTCATCTTACCATACTGAATGCAACCCCAAACCATGATTTTTCCTTCACCAAACTTGACTGATTTCTCAGAGAATCTTGGTTTGATGAGGGTTCCAGTAGGTCTTCTGCGGTATTTGTGATGATTGGGATGCAGTTCAACAGATGATTCATCAGAAAAAGCCACCTTCTGACACTTTTTTTAAATGATCAACTTGAAGTAAAGTTATTATTTATTGCTCTTACAACTGAGATAGACAACAAGACGCTTGTCAGGAAGTGTACATACATACATACATACATACATATATATATATATATACATACATACATATACATATACATATACATATATATATATATATATACATATACATATACATATATATATATATATATATATATATATATACATATATACATATATATATATATATATATATATATATATATATATATATATATATATATATATATATATACATATACATATATACATATATATATATATATATATATATACATATATATATATATATATATATACATATACATACATATATATATATATATACATATACATACATATATATATATATACATACATATACATACATATATATATATACATATACATACATATATATATATATACATATACATACATATATATATATATACATATACATACATATATATATACATATACATACATACATACATACATACATACATACATACATACATACATACATACATACATACATACATACATACATACATACATACATACATACATACATACATACATACATACATACATACATACATACATACATACATATATATTAGGGATGGGCGATATGGCCTAAAATCCATATTGCGATATACATTGCAGCCTCTTGCGATAACGATATATATTGCGATATATAAATTATAATAGAACCATTTCAGAACAGGTTACATAGACCCTTAGGAAAGCCAAACTGCTATTTTTTTTAAGAAATAAAGAAACGTTGCATGTCGTTTTGAGAACATTTATTGTGCAAAAGCAAAACTGTAATTAAACAACACAATGTTGCAGATAAATAAACTAAATGTAGTGCCTTTTAGAAAGCAAGACTTTTCTTTTAAGTCCTTAGTTCCTAAATGCCAAGTTGCAGAGAACAAAAAAAACTGGTGTCTTTTTAGTTAAGGAACTTACACTGTACTGAAAATACTTCCAGTATTAAAAAGTCAAATAAAATTGTGTATTGCAGATACTTTAAATAAAAACATATTTCTAACCTGCAGCCTAAGGTAACACATTTGATTTTAAACATTTTGTTCTCCTAATGAAATTAAAACTGGTGTCTTGATCTGCTCTTTCTCTCTCTTTCCCTCTCTCTCCCTCTCTCTCTCTCTCTCTGTCTGCTGTTAATTCATATCGAAAGCGAAAGCAGATTCTCGGACACGTCCGGGGAAAAGAGAATGTATTGTCACCCCAAATAATGAGCTCGATCAGTCTATTTAGTCTTCGCGCTCTTCTTAAAGCTGCTCCCAAATCAGAACAACAGTTCTGTATCCAGCGCGATACAGCCCGTCTCTGTGGGTCTGCATGCAGAGCATGCGAGTCTGTGGCAGAGTGTTCTGTTTCTCGCGAACACAGAACCGGGCCGCCCCAATAATATATCGGCCGCCCAGGTAAAATCTGTGTGGGAGGCACTGATGTTCACTAGACAAGCCACAATATGCCATGCATGAGGCTCGCAAGTTGTGCGACACGCCGTCATTCGGTGCCATGCGTTGCTTAGTGCTGTTGTTGCTGTTGCTCTTAATTTCGCGGGTAGATTGCGTCATCAAACATGTATTATCGCGATAGTGCAATAGAATTAGAATCTCTATCGTAGGCCAATTTTGTATCGTTTATATCGCATATCGTTTATATCGCCCATTACTAATATATATATATATATATATATATATATATATATATATATATATATATATATATATATATATATATATATATATATATATATATATATATATACACACACACATACATACACACACACACACACACATATACACACACACACATTAATATCAAATTTCTAAAAGTTTTTATGATGATTTTTTTTGCATTTAAAATATTGTCATCCTTTATATAAAGAATTATTTATAAAAAATATATATATACAGTATAGATAAACAACGTTCTTTACTATTCACAAACGGCGAGTGATAACTAAATATTGCACTTTGTTTCTGATGTACTATGACAAAGGTATGAAATAAAAAAAAAACAAAGAAAGTTGAAAAAATAGTCAAGGTTTGACACAGATATTTTAAAGGGCGAGGCGTACTGCTCCTGAAAAGATATTCTAATGATATCTGCACTTTTCATCCTTTAATCTGACGTTTGACCTGACTCCACCTCATCTGGCCTTACAGCCACATCATCTCTGTTCATCATTCAACACCAGCAGGAAGAAAACGCTGCAAACCACAGCAATGCATGCATCCATATGACACACAAACACACCACTGGCAGTAAAATAAACTCATTTTGTTTAGGTTTGATAGCTTCTGGGTCAGATGAAGTCTTATTTCCTAACAGCAAAATGTAAATGTATGCATTGTATTATTTTTTTAACTTAAAAACTTAAACTTTTTACGTTATAAATAAAACATTATTTGATTATTTTACAAGAAAATATTATTTAATTTTATAAAATAATTCCTGTTTAATTCAATGTTACTTGCCATTTCTTTGTAGTTCTAAAGACTTCTGCACAGTAAAACTTTGTTGTTGTTTTCAAACATTTTACCTCCCTCTTCTGCTACCGAATGGACTGTTTATGTTGTTTCCTGATAAAATAAAAGGTTTTTGTTTTTACCCGTTACAAAAACACATTTCTGAATGCTAAATTGATGTTGCTTGCAACTGTCCTGTTATAATGTCATGATCAAGCCTCTGAAACCTGAGCATAACTATAATTTCTATTACAAATTAGGTAACATTTTTGTGTCCTGCCAGTGACAAATGTTTTTGGTTGCAAATTTAATTTGATTTCACCATTTAAAGGTGCTGTATGGAAGTTTTAGACTCTTTTAAAGCATAAAAATACCATAATATGTTTGCAGATATTTAAGAAACATGCTAAGTGAACATTCTTGTTTATCTGAAAAACAATGCTGAAGTCAGATATTCTGCTTTGAACATGTCTGTTACTGTACGTGCCGGAACGTCTGTCTTTGTTTTGGTGCCTTTAACCTGCCCAATGCCAATTTAGCCAATTATATTTCAGCATATTAAAAATATTAAATGTACATGCTGAATCACTGATATGTGTTTAGTTCTAAAGTTCAATTTCAAATGGTTTATTTTATTTTCAAGATCTGAGGTGAACTATCTGCTAGAGCTGCACAACGAATCGAAAAAAGATCACGATCTCGATTCGACCCCCTAGACGATCTTAATCCAGCATTTCTACGATTCTGCCAATCATTTTTTCAAGTTCAGGAGAGAAGCAGAGGCAGCCGCACAAGTCCTCACATTGTTTTATATACGTAGCTTAGCAACGTGGACACCTCCAAATGGTGTTAATAGAGTCACATACTGTATTTATAAGGTATAATTCAACCAAAAATGTCATTTCTGTCTTCATGTAATGATGTATTCGCAGCCGTGAAATCACACGTGACGTGAGCTGACAGTGAGCTGTAACCAGAGAGAGGGCAGGCACGTGACTGTGAATGAAGTCTACTTTAGGCCTGTGACTGTAGGCCTGTGAACAGATCCAACACCATCATCAAATTTGCAGATGACACCACAGTGATTGGTCTAATCAGCAACAATGATGAGACTGCCTACAGGGAGGAGATACAGCATCTGGCCACTTGGTGCACCGACAATATTCTGCTCCTTAACACCAACAAGACCAAGGAGCTCATTGTGGACTTCAGGAAGGGACGAACAGGCTCACATGATCCCATCCACATTAATGGGATGGCCGTCGAGCCTGTCTCATCCTTCAAGTTCCTGGGGACACACATCTCAAAGGACCTTTCCTGGACCACTAACACCTCCAGCCTGGTCAAGAAGGCTCACCAGCGCCTATTTTTCTTAAGGCAACTTAAGAAGAACCACCTGTCATCAGCTGTCTTGGTAAACTTCTACCGCTGCACAATAGAAAGCATCCTGACCAACTGCGTCACAGTCTGGTATGGAAGCTGCTCTGTTGCGGAGCGTAAGGCACTGCAGCGGGTGGTGAAAACTGCCCAACGCATCACAGGGACCACACTGCCAGCCATAGAGGACATCCAGAGGACACACTGTCTGGGCCAAGCACGCAGTATTCTTAAGGATTCCTCTCACCCTGCTCACAGACTGTTTTCTCTCCTGCCTTCCGGCAGACGCTTCAGACAATAAAGTTGAATCTAATCTAATCTAATCTACTTTAACAGAACAGAACCTTCATAGGCTGTAAATAACAGGTAATAAAGTTGTAAATAACATTCAGTTTGAAAAGAAGCCGAATTTCAGAAGAAATAGAAGCCGTTTCTAAAATATCAATTCGAGGTCTTGGATAGAACAAAAACTCCTTTTATTATGAAATCATTCCTTCTATCGCGTACCGTTGCTTTTATATAGAACGCGATTTAAATCAGCCTTTAGGCTCTATAGTCAGGCACACTCCTGTTGGTCCTCAATCTGGCAACCTGCGCTTGCATTTGTTTTGATCCCGGAATGCAATACCTAGTTCAACCACTGGGTGTCAAACTTACATACTGCACCTATAAAAGGGGTGTCAAAATTAATAGTTTCTTCGATGCACCGCAATGCAGACACGGACAATTCGGTATCGGTTCAGTAATAATCATAACCGGTTATTATGTACTGACGTCATTTATCTCACATGCGCTATGTCGCCGTAGCTTACTATGGCGAGGGAGGCGAGCGCGAGTATTTACAAGGCTCTAACTACGAAAAAATCAGAAACTGTGCACAATTTCACTGCGTGTGTGTTTGCTGGACTGTGTTTCACTGACACTTACAGCAAAAGCCCCTATTTCACGGCGATTAAGAGAATGAAAGTAAACTCCATTACTCTCTCTCTCTCACTGTGGCCCATGAGTGCATCTGGGTAGAGCGCCAACGTGTAAGAGCCAATCGCAGCCCTTTCTGTTGAGCGCGTGACCAATCAAAGGGGTGTAAGAAATAACTTGGTAGACAAGGCTCAGAAAGCGAGCGGGATATTTATATTTGTTTATTTGCTATAGACCATTTCAATGTGGTCATGTCATTGGCCCATGAACATTTCCTGCTTGACGTTAAACTATTTCCTAACTGTAACAAGAGGCAATTCAATCATAACTTGACTTTAAATCAGTCGTCATAACACCATTTATCAATATGTGGACCTTTTTGGATTCTCAGAAGCAATGGAAATTAAAAATGTAAAACAGGAAATACGTAAGGACCATTGTTTTTGTTTACATCCCTCAAAATTGTCTATAAATGCTCGTGTTGTTTAAAGGTACAGTTTATATATATGACTGTTTGTATTAAAGGACAAAATTGTTTTACAAATAGTATATAAATATATATATATATACATTTTAATACAAGAATTGTTGTGCTGTGAAGAAAATATAAAACTGTGTATGGAAAGCATCGTCAATGCACTGTGATGCACCGAGATATCGAATTGAACCGAATCGATGGCATGATAATCGTAACCGAACCGAACCGTGAGACCAGTGTAGGTTCACACCTCTAACCTATAAGTTGAGATTTAAAATATTTTACCTGCTAAAATATTATATTGCAACATGTTTTTTTATTCATACACTTACTTAGTACTTTTAAAGTAAAAGTGCTTCATACACTTATTTCAAAATATTTTTTTTTTGTGCATAATGCGATTAATCACAATTTTTTTTTATTATCCTTGCCCAGCACTATTACTAATACAACCAATATCTTAATAATAGGCAGGTGATAAGATATTAGTCAATAGTGAGAGATTACATAAACCGAGAGACATAAACTGAAGTGTTACCATTTTATGGGCATGTTTAAAAATAAAACAATTACTATATCACAGATATTAAATATCGTACACCTCTACCAACCATCATTAAGAGTGTACAACATTATACTAAAATATTATGAAGACAAACACTTGTTTCTTTGCCATCATTAAGACCAGGAACAAGGCTTAAATAAATACGTCAGTCAATAGTAAAGTGTCAAGAGTTTAGATCTCATGTTAACTTCAATGACTCATGATGGATTGTGTTCATTTCTCAGATGCAAAGGTCGCCACAATCACAGGACAATCCTGCAATGGCATTTATGGAAAGCTGAGGTGTTTGTTCATGCTCCAGCAGAGCGATCAAGCATCTCCGAGGTATCTTCAGAAACGCCATCTAAGGTTTGATAAGGGATTAATTAGGAAAACTTCAGCATGGAAGAATCCCTCTTTGTAAATATTTAAAAACTCATTAACTGCGCTCTTTTATATCCCATGAATGAGGAGTTGCTTAACACCCTTTTGTGGTTTAATATTACACAAAAACATAGCAGCATGTTTCAAGAAACTAGATTATACCAGACCTTAAGATATATAATTAAATCAATGCATTAAATGTAATGCAGATGCTACAGTCGCTTCTGTTATTCTGTACTAGTTCATTTTTTTCTTTATGATTATACACATTTTTGTTAGTTACATCAATGCTTAAAAACGTATAAATATTAAATTAACAATGTCTAAAAATGTAATACAAATGCTGAAACAAGCACGCAGTGTGCCAGGATGCTACCACAAAGCTGTGTAAAGAGCGTAACAGAGCACACCAGGAAAGAGACAAAACACAGCATGCAAAACACACCCATGTTTATCCACAACTTGTTTTGCGTATGTCACATTTTTAGCTATGAGGTCTGTGACAACCAATCTTTCAAGTTTCAAAGCAGATGAATGGCGGAAATGGATTTTTTTGGATTTTTTTTGTATGCCACGTCTTAAATTAACAAAGTTTCTGTGTAGTGCTGAGCACTAATTTGCATATTAAAGGGCACCTATTTTACCCCTTTTTCAAGATTTAAGATAAGTCTTTTGTGTCTCCAGAATGTGTCTGTAAAGTTTCAGCTCAAAACACCCATCAATTATTTATTAGACGTTTCAGAATATTGGATTTTCTGCTGTAAACACAATGTAGCTGTTTTTGTGGCCTGTGCCTTTAATGCTGGTTCTCCCTGCCCACCGTTCCCACGTGCCTGTCAGAGACCCTGTTTACACTAATACGTTTTAGTTTTAAAATGCATGAGTTTTGCTACGGTTACGCCATCCGTCCACACTACGCTGGGAGTTTTCGAGCCCTGAAAACGGAGCGTTTTGGAAACGCTGGAGAGGCCGTTTTCATTCTAAAACGCTGCTGCTCCGTCTCAGTGTAGATGGGGGAAAACGGAGACATCTGAAAACGGAGGCGTGGCTGCAGACATTCGCCTATCTGATTGGGGCTTTTTCTCAATATTAAGTAGCCTACACACAGTTCAGTCCTGCATCCTCTCCGTGTAAGTTCAGACCTCGCAAGTTTGATATGGAAAAAACAAACTCCCGAGTGTGTACTTTATAAAGTCATCACCCTGGCTATGCCGTTTCACTATCTTGACAATAAAATGAAAACATGATGTGAGGAGCTGCCTATTTTCACTTTGATATTAGCAACTTAACAGACATCAAAAATGTTTAGGCGTCGTGTAGCTGCATGATATGACCGTCATCATGCATATTTATAACAAAACGGAGCCTATAACATAACTGCCTCCTTTTATTTTCATTGAAAATACGAAACATACCCTCTCTCTTACACTGAATATCCGTTTTAATGATCAATTAATGGCCATTATAAAAGTATAACGTACAATAAGTTTATACAATAGAGAAAATAAAGGCAAGCAATCAGTCAGATGTGCAGAATCGGTGTCCGCGGTTACATTGATTAATATATTAACCTAACTTATCTGTGCGCTCAGCCAAAACACGTTACCTGAGAACAAGTGATAGATTCAAAAGACCAAAGTCGGGGAATATGTCGTTACATATAGACAACAAGATGAATTAAATATCACGTTTAACAAACATAGTGAGATTAGATCCAGCTGTAGATCCTTGATGAATAGTCCAACGTGCACAGCTCTCGTGTGGGTGTGTACTCAAAGCACGCTGCAGTGCATGCCAGAGTGTGTGTGTGGTCACGTGATGTGCGTTTTCAGCGGTTTAATGTAGACGCAGAGGTGTTTAGAAACGCTGGGTGAAACGCTAGTGTGGACGCGCATCGTTTTCATTCTAAAACGCCATTTTAAAACTAAAACGTACTAGTGTAAACGGGGCCAGAGAGTGCCTCAATCTCCGCTTCGGCTGCGTCAGATAAACAGCACAGTGACAGACATGAAGAAAGCAGATCTCAAGTAACGTTTGTAAGAAATACTACAGTAAGAACTTTCCCAATGATTATTTGATGTATCTGTTGTGGAGTTAACTCAAGCCTGCAACAATGAGTCACACACAATGCATGGTGTCCACTACATTCATTCTTCCATGGCCGGGCGCCACACCAAATTTCAACCCGCCACGGCTACATTACAGCTTCTCATTCAAAACATTGTCGTTTTTGTTTTTAAATAGCGGGTTATAATCGCACCAAAACGTATTAAAAGAGAAGTGAATTATAACAGTGCAAACTTTTCGGTAACCGTAGTAGTGATGTGCGTTTTTTGTTTAACCCTTTAAGGTGACATGCTTACTGACTGACTGACAGGTGCGTAATGCGTGAGGCTAGCAAACACGACGTAGCTTTCAGTTAAGATGAACACAGTTTCCATAATTATACTGTATTGATTAAGGTCTATGGCTCTGCATACAATGACTTTATCTTGCTGGAGTTTATAGCCGTTTCACTTTACTTCAGGACGCATCAATGCCGCTCTGTAGGTCTATTGGAGACATTCATAAATATTTCTAGCAAATCTAATAAATGTTGAGGACATTCTTGTTAAACAAATGCACTAAATCGCACTTCAGCAGCGTTTATTTGAGAGCGCACAAAAAAATGTACTTGAGCAGAGTATATTTGAGGACGTGCGAGAAGTTTTGTGCACGAACAGAGGAAATCAGCGCGCAAGCAAAGAGATTCACATGCTCCTATTACATAAATGCGATCTCGACTTGTAATACTGCGCTCAAGACATTTGTCATTGAAATAACGCCATAGGTAGTTGGTAGATCTGTGTAAAACAGGGGTGTCAAAGTCAATTCCTGGAGGGCCGGAGCCCTGCAGAGTTTAGTTCCAGCCCTGCTTCAACACACCTATCTGTAGGTATCAAACAAGCCTAAAGCACTCAATTAGTTTAATCAGGTGTGTTTAATTGGGGTTGGAACTAAACTGTGCAGAGCTGCGGCCCTCCTGGAACTGGCTTTGACACATGTGGTGTAAAAGGTCTGCTGTAACAGCTGGAAAAAATCCTATAGAAAACACAGTAATGTTGTTACAAAGTTCACGCGCACACACACAGACAGCGCGCACATTTAACATTGCACTGTTTTTGCACAGCAAATGTGACAGGATACACGTAATATCCACTGCTGTATGGATATCCATTATGTTAATGTACAAAATAAACCTGATTTAACGTTCACAAACCAGGATTGAAGCGTCTTCTTTTATAATTGTACTGACATGCGGCTGTGGTGATGAAGTAAAGACGGTAAAATCGCTGTAATTCATTAACATGCACTAATTCTAGAAACATTTTAAACTTGTAAAACTCATTCTTGATCACATTTGATGATGATTGATGATCACAGAGAGCTGAACAGATCTTTTAACCACAGTTGCTTTGCGCACATCCTGTCTTGTTGATATGTTTAAACGTGTTACTGCGGAGACATGTTAATATGCGGCTGTCAATCAATTTGGTGGGCGGGGAAACCGCACTCCTATGTCACGTTGTGATAGGCCTCAAAATGAGAGGGATATAGATCCTATTTTAACGTCAGGAAATTTTTTAAAAAGATACTTATCAGGGCTCGAAATGAACCTTTTTTTCTTGGTAGCACCGGTGCTCCTAACTTTAAATATTTAGGCGCACCAGACAAAATTTAGTCGCACCCACCCAAAATTATGAGCACAGTTACTACACGTTTTATATTAACAGATTCTATTATATATTAACACTAATCACAACTAACAAATAAACAAAAATCTGCATGCGCTCACCAGCCCTGCAGCACTGCTTGACGTGAATGAGATGAACTGAGTTAACAATAATAACTGTGCTGTTCTCACGGGTGGCTTTTATATTTGCATATGTCATCTTAATAGCAATACTGGTCTTTTCATGAGCTGCAATATTAGTTTCATCTTAGTGAATGCATGCTCTTTAGCGATGGTGAACGCGGTGTCAGATACAACATCTCGTGCTTAATGTGTAGATTCAGTGGCAAACACTGTTACCTGAAAACTCTGTTCCACCAGCTTTATGGTGAATGCTTTAGTCATTTTCATAGCGGACTTTAAACACTGAAAGTCTTTTATCCACTCTTGGAAAAGTGTAAATGCTGGATTGACATTCAGCACATGACTACTAATCAGATCTGCCACTATTAGTAACTTTAGGTGGTTTCTAAAATTAAATCTGTCAGTGTTGTTTTCATTCTCTCGTTGGCAGCTGTAGATCGCTGTCATCGGAACTGAGTGATTGACAGCTGATATTAACCAATCCATTCGTGTTCTGTTCTAGCGCAGTGGGCCAATTAAAAGAGCTTGAAGGCGGGGCAAGCATTGCGGGCTTTGTTTACTGCAGCAAGTTGACATGTCAACTGTTTTAAACCATTCCCGAGCGCTGCGTTTGGTGTTTTTAGGTGCAAAGATGCTTAATTGCTGTCAAAACTGGTCGCACGACATCAATTTTATGCACACGCACAAATGCTCCCAAATATATTTTGAAGTAGCATAGATAAAATTTCGGGCGCATATGCGACCAAAACGGTTGCACTTTCGAGCCCTGCTTATTGTGTTTCTATCACTCCAGTATGACTGTGGACACACTATACCTACATACAGTTCTGTCCAAAAAGATGATTTTCATCATAGGTGCCCTTTAATAGTTATTAAGGTAGTATTTTTTGGTTGGTCTTAAGGATGTTGAATAAGATTATGCTAAATATGTAATAATAATAAGCAGGTAATAATAAATTACTAGTCAACACTACACTCAAAAAAAAAAAAATAGCTGCTTGTTAAAACTCTGGATGGTTTGTTCTTCAAAATAAAGATGTCTGACAAAGAAAATACCCTCTTCAATTACCAGTTTACGCCATATAGACTTTATATATGAATATTAAAGGGATCTTGATGTTACATTAATGTAGTGACAGGATGAGTAATGTGATTTTTCATGATATACGACCTATAATTGCCACAACCTAATAACTGTTGTTTTTCAATTCACCTAAAGGTGACCTATTATGCAAAAATCACATTTATAAAGGGGTTTAAACACAGTTGTGTGGCAGCAGTGTGTGAATATAACCAGTTTTTAACGGTAAAAATGTATTAATTTTATTTTTTATAAGCAGAAACACTTTGATTGACATTCTCCCTTTGTACGTGTCATTAGAGGAGGAAAGCCCCGCCCACTAGTGACCACCTCTTCCTCATTAGCATTAGTTAGTCTTGTTTATTAATCTGCCGCTATGCTGACACATGGGCAATTGTAGCTCCATCTCATTTCAATTTAAAGCGACAGCCACCAAAACGCCACAATTAGGATCAAAGCCTAAAAAGGTCCATTTCAAAGAGTACTAAAACATTATTTGTGTGGTATTTTAAGCTGAAATCTGACATACACACTCTAGGGACCTCAGAATCCTATTTTACATGTTTTAAAAAGGGGCATAATTGGTCCCTTTTAAAAGTGCAACTCCAGTGAAAATTGCTGTTCTCTGATATCTACATGGTATGTGGCTTAGCTAAGTCAAAAAAACTCAAAATATGGTTTTACATGCTCATTTATTACCACATATATTACCCTTAGAATCAGAAGGTCCTTATTGACCATATTTGGACAAGTTATGAATATTAATGAGCTCTGGTCTGACACACAAGCTATGACTATTGATTTGCACGTGTTTGCATGTGTTTATTTTTAATCTAAAAAAACCTATCACCATTCACTGCCATTATATGAATCACCTAGGACCACAGATTTGCCTAAAAGCTTTACATTTCTACTGAATTTTGGGTGAACCATCCCTTTAATTTAACTAGAACTACACCAGAATTTGTTCAAAAATGTTTTCACAATCTGAAATATTGTTATAAGCACAATCTCAGAAAAAATAAAGGTACAAAACCTGTCACTGAGGTGACATGTTAAAAGGTACATATTTGTTCCTAACAGGTCCTTGAAGGTACATATTAATACCTAAAAGGTACAAATGTGTACCTCACAGTTTCTTAAAAGTACAAAAGTAAAGCTTAAAGGTACAAAAGTGTACCATTTAGGTACTAATGTCTAGGCATGGGACGATAACCGTTTTCAAGGTATACAGCGTTTTCGAAATGTCAAGGTTTTAAAACCGTCAAAATTTTTGCAATACCGTTTCTAAGGTATGTACACAATTTTTTTATTTGCGTTTTTTTTTTGTCTTGTTTTTTAGAAAAACAGTATCTCCAGCAGAAAATATATCTAAAGATGCCATTTTAAATTGCAAAAAATCTGTTTTTGAAACAAATGACAACAACAGAACTCATTAATTAATTTAGCCTGACATGTTTACGCTTCCAAAATATTTTAAATGTTTCTCAAAATAAAATATATTGTTCTCAAAAGGGTAAAAAGTTTTTGTTTTTAACCCAGACATTTAAAAATAATATATTTTAGAGCAGTAATCATAATACCGTGATACCGTGAAACCGTGATATTTTTTTCCAAGGTTATCATACCGTCTAAATCTCATACCGGCCCATGCCTACTAATGTCTACCCGTATGGTACAAAACTATACCTTTTGAAAAGGTACCACCCCAGTGACAAGTTTTGTACATTTATTTCTAAGAGTACATAGAAATAAAGAAGACTTGGCATACAGACAGAATGACAGAACAACAGGCTAACAGAAACAGAGTAGTAAAATAATGAATACCAAATAATGAGGACCAAATGATAGAAAGAATGATTGATAAAATAATGGATGCATGTATAGAGTGACAACGATGCAATGATGAATAAAACAAAGACAGAATAGCAGACAGACAGGTCTTTTGAAAAGTTGAACTTGAACTCAGGCGTTTGTAAACATTTCTGGATGACGTGTTTAACCTTTAGAACTAAATCAACAGTAACTCAAACTGCTTAAACATGCACAACATACCTTCAGTCTGACATTACCTGATTAACACGTCAGGTGAGATATTTATACATACTCAAACACTTCAGCCTTCTGAAAATATTTCAGCACAGTTTTCCTGTCAATCAAGCACTGTCTTTTTTTAAACATATTTTCTGTCATTCAATTATTGATTTATTTATTTGCCATTTCAGCACATATTCGTTCAACTGAGCAATTCTAGTTTATCAATTTTTCCATACATTTTGTTTTGTCAACAACAGTTCATGTTAATAACTTAAAAGTTAAATTCCATGTTTGGTGAGCATGGGTCAGTTCCCAATGCCGCTCTGGAATGTTTTAATAACATCTTTCATCCTAAACATGTTTTCAGTCAGAAACCATTCATTAGCTTTATGCACACTGAATAGATTTTGTTCACATGCATGAAAATCTGTTTGTGCATGCGTGTGTGTGTGATTAGAAACATATTATTAGTTACACTGTAAGAAAAAATTACAGCAAAACGTACATTTGCACATTTTATAGCAATCTTTACTTCGAAATATTAAAATTTAAGGTTATTTTGGAGTTTTTTGTAATAAATTGTAACATCTTTTCAATTTGTGAGCAAGAATTATTTGTACACAATTCAGTGTATTGCAAATTATCTGAAAACAAACGCGTACTTTATTATGTTTAACATGTTTTCTGTCAGCTAAACATTAGTTTTATACACATTGATAGATGCATTTAGACAGATGCATGATATATGATTTTTTTAGTTGAATCAAATGAACTTTTCTAGTCATTTTAGTCAAACTGACTAAAACTATGAAGTTAAACTTTGTGTAACTTAAGATATTTAGTTAAAGTCTAATTAACTTACTAAAATAAATTAAAATAACATAAAAACATTAGTCAAGACTTTGTCGATTTATGTATAGTTCACACTTGAATAAGAGTACAAAAATCAGGTTTTCTGTGCGTTTAGAAACTTACTTATTAGTAAAGTTTAAAGCAGGGTGGTAATTATACATTGACTATAAAGCTGAACATCCTTTTTGCGTACTTGCATGAGGAAACTCAGAGATTTGAAGCTGGCTTAATAAATGCATTTATAGTTCTCATCTTCAAGCCACGATCACGAAGCAAGAATGTCCATGCATTTTGTTTTTTCCCCCAAAGCTTTAAAATGACCGAGGTGGGATAGTGCTGCTACACACACAGATCGCGCGACAGGCACACGCGCAGACTAGCCATGGGACAATAACCGTTTTCACGGTGGAAAAGTCAAGGTTTTAAATCCATCAAAATTTTCTGCAATACAGTTCCAAATGTATGTGTTCGTTTTTTTTATAAATTTTTTTTTGTTTGTTTTTTAGGACAACCTCATCTACCAGAAAAGATCTCCAAAGATGCCGTTTTAATTTGTAAAGAAAAATCTGTTTTTGAAACAAATGACGACAGCAGAAGTCAATGATTCATCTAGCCTGACATGTTTACTCTTTCAAAGTATTTTAAATGTTTCTCAAAATAAAATATACTGTGTTCAAAAGGGAAAAATTTTTTTTTTTTACCCAGACATTTAAAAAGAAGTTATTTTAAAGCAGTAATCACAATACCATGATTCTGTGAAACCGTGATTTTTTTATCTAAGGTTATCTTACCGTCAGAATCTGAGGCCGTACTTACACTATGTACAGTTGCGTTGAACCGGGCCAAAGCATGCTTGTCCCCCCTCCCGTCTCCCCCGACAGCCCGCACTCACATTACATTCGGGCCTGGGCATGCTTACGTCATCGATGATGCGCTGTTCTTTAGTTATATCGTTTAGGTGGTTTGATATGCGGTGACACAAATCAGCCACTTTCGACGCTCATAAACAATCATAAAGTCCTCGTGCTGCAGGAATTAGGAGGTTTGCTGAAGGTGCAGCTGTCATGCAGTGAGGGGTTTGCGTCTTTAATAAACTACGACAGTTTGTGTTCATTGAACAGTACGAATGATTAATTAAACCATATCAAACAGTCCCGTAAATGTCACGTCTCGCTTTCAGTTTCGGGCTCAGGCACGCTTGCACTCACACTGCAAGTGTACCGCGCCTGAGCCCAAGTGAACCGCGCTCAGGCCCACCTCTTCCAACCGGGCCAGGGCCGCCCAAGTGAACCGTGGCTGAGCCCGGTTCAGAGCACTCACACTTCTCAAACGATCCAGAAAACGGGCCTGGGCACGGTTCGGATAGCATAGTATGAGTACGCCCTTATACCGGCCCATGCCTAGTGCAGACTCCAGCTGACTTTACATTTTTTTTGCAAAAGCAAAAATATTGTTTCCATTTAATTTAAATAGGCAAGTATTTGGAAAGATAAATATGAAAGCAAAATATTTAGATTCATAACTACATACATAATTCAATCACTAATTTCAAGCACTTCATCCGTCTGAATATTTTCCTGCATAATGAGCATACTGGGTGTGATCATGCATTCGCATTGGTATGAACCGTTTTAGTGGTAGTCAAATGTATATTTTTATTTCTTTATTTTTATTGTTAATATTATTATTTAAGACACAGTAGTGCAAAATATTTTCCCCTATTTAAAGAGCTGACCCCCCTCCCCCCACATGTCATTCTGCCATCCTTCAGGGGGGGATCATGAGTTAATTAAAAGGATCAGATCCTCCAAACCCACTAATTTAAAACTTACTTTTAAAATAGCTTGTACTTATTTAGTATTAATACTATCAAAACAGCATTTAAACACACAGCATGCTTGAATGGATCCTTCATTATAAACAAATTTTCTCTCAGAAACCATTCATTAGTGTTATGCATAAGTTCTACATGTTAGTTTTTTTAATTGTGACTTCAAATGGAAAAAACTCAGTCACCAAAGCCTTATCTTTGCAACTCTTCCCTGTTCCGTGAGCCACCAACAACGCTCTATAACGCAAACCATCATACAACTGCACACGTCATCAAAAACACCCAATCCTCAATGACCAGAACAAAGACGGTCATTGAAGAGACCAAAGCAACCACCCAGATCTGCAGGGCCGAGTGAGGTGAACAGAAACAGAAGTGAACGTCTCGCTCAGAGCTGTGATATGAAAACCCTCTCACGTGGGGGGAGGGTTGGAGAAAACAAAAACGGGCGGAAGAAAAACACAGGGATCCCTTTGAGATAGATCACGCTCACCTGCTGCTGTGCAACCTGAGAGGGGGCGGAGCTTGTGCAATAATCCCATTGCCATCATGATCAGCACAAATGCATGGAAATTTATTTGGGATCACTTTAAAAGGCTCCAACTTTGGCCTTTTAACAAGATGTAAGATACATCTTGTGTGTCTCCAGAGTGCGTCTGTGAAGTTTCAGCTCAAAATGCCTGTCAGATCATTTATTATATCCTACTGACAATGTCAATTTTTGGGTCAGCTCTTTTTGTGCCTGCCTTTAAAGTGGACCTATTTTTTTTCCTTTTTATAAGATGTAAAATAAGTCTATGATGTCCCTAGAGTGTGTATGTGAACGTTTCAGCTCAAAATCCAGCATAAATAATGTTTTATAACTCTGAAAAAGCTCCTTTTAGGCCTTGATCCTAATTGTGGTGTTTTGGTCACTGTCGCTTTAAATTTAAATGAAAATTTAAAGTGCTCTTTTGAAAAGAGGGCGGAGCTACAAATGCCTGTGTGTCAGCATAGTGGCATATTCAAAACAGCTGCTTTTCACTCAGAGCTGTTTATGCTAATAAGAGAGAGAAGGTCAGTAGTGGGCGGGGCTTTTCCCCTCTTATGACACGTACAAAGGGAGAATGTCAATCAAAGTGTTTCAGTTTTTATCAAGTGTGATTATATAAAATGGCTGGATATATGAACACTGTTGCCACACAATTGTGTTTAGTATTTTTTAATACTAATAAAAGATCTTTCAAGCTGCATGTTTCTAACAAGTGTGACTCGGGAACTCCTTCACCAAGATGCCTTGTGCAAATCAGTTTTGCAATTCACTAGATTCAAATTCTCAGGCATTTGCTTTACAAGTCAGCAAATTCAAATCTTGGCCTTCGTTTCTGCTGAGAGATTTGCTTGTGTCATGTTGAAGGGAAAGAAGATTTTCCTAGCAGCAAAAGCTGGACAGAAGCATGAGGGTGACTCTCAAAAACCCAAGATGCTCATGAGCATTATACTGCTAAAACAGAAAATAAACGCAGATGTTGATCATCTAGAGATATTTGAGTTCCTACTTATTTATTAGCAAATCTGAGTTCCTTATGAAAATCTAGAGTTGAACGGTGAAATAACTAGAGATTATTTTAGGAGATGCAAGTAAGTAATGCAAGTAATGTGTATTTATATAGCGCATTTATCGTGTATGGCCATACACCCAAAGCGCTTCACAATCATGTAAGGAGGTGTCTCCACACCACCACCAGTGTCCAGCATCCACATGGATGATGCAATGGGAGCCATAGGACAACAGCACCAGTGCGCTCACCACACACCAGCTATTGGTGGAGTGGAGAGACCGTAATAGAGCCAATTCAGTGGATGGGGATGATTGGGAGGCCATGATATGTAATTTGGCCAGGACACCGGGGATACACCCCTACGCTTTGCGAGAAGTGCCATGGGAATTTTTTCATGACCACAGAGACTACTTATCTCAAAGACGGCGCTCACTGACAGTGTAGTGTCCCCTTCCCTATACTGGGACATTAGGACTCACACAGACTGCAGGTTGAGCGCCCCCTGCTGGCTTCACTAACACTAATTCAAACAGCTACCTATTTTCCCATGTGGTCTCCCATCCAGGTACTGACCAGGCTCAGCCCTGCTTGACTACAGTGAGTAACCGGTCTTGGGATGCAGGGTAATATGACTGTGGCAATATCATAAATAAGGATGAACTGAATTGAAGGCAGCAGAATTAAACATTTCACCATTTAATCTAGATTTAACGTCACTGCATTCTGAAGGAAACAGAGAGATTTAAAATCAGTAATTTGTTTTCCTAAAGTTAAGAAATTGATTGATTGATTAATGCAGATTGTTATTGGTCAAGTACTGCAGTGTGTACCGTTTTTGTAATTGTTATATGTTCAGTTTTGAATTTTATTATGATTTGGTCATAGAAAATATATAAACATCCAAAGCTTGCAGGTTGTCCCTTCCGTCTTAATGGATCAACAATTTTTTTGACGTCACCTCATACTTAGTTTCTCATCAAATCTTCTGACCAATCAAATGCTCTCTAGTGTCTGACATGCCCCGCCCCTTTCTTCTCATTTGCTTTTCATTTGATTCTCTTGAGCTCAATCTCTCTCACTGACAGAGGTGTGATAAAACTAAACACTATTGGCTGCTTTTTATAGGGGAGGATCTACTCTATGCCCCACCCTGTCTTAATGTTCCAGTTGAGATTACGTCAAACATCGAATATAAAAATGCAAATTTTAAAGCAATTCACAGGACCTTTAAGTATTTTGTAGATATGATATTGAAATGCAAATTTTTTTAATGAAAAAGACGACTTAAGCGATTTTTACTCCGAAACTACAAGTAAAGAGGAAAAATGAAAAGTAAAAAGTGTCCAGCATCCACATGGATGATGCAATGGGAGCCATAGGACAACAGCACCAGTGCGCTCACCACACACCAGCTATTGGTGGAGTGGAGAGACCGTAATAGAGCCAATTCAGTGGATGGGGATGATTGGGAGGCCATGATATGTAATTTGGCCAGGACACCGGGGATACACCCCTACGCTTTGCGAGAAGTGCCATGGGAATTTTTTCATGACCACAGAGACTACTTATCTCAAAGACGGCGCTCACTGACAGTGTAGTGTCCCCTTCCCTATACTGGGACATTAGGACTCACACAGACTGCAGGTTGAGCGCCCCCTGCTGGCTTCACTAACACTAATTCAAACAGCTACCTATTTTCCCATGTGGTCTCCCATCCAGGTACTGACCAGGCTCAGCCCTGCTTGACTACAGTGAGTAACCGGTCTTGGGATGCAGGGTAATATGACTGTGGCAATATCATAAACCTCTTGAACCTTGAAACCTCTTGGACTTTAGTGACTTGAGGAGCTGCGCATCGATGGATTTACTCTTCAGTGTTTGGACTTTCAGCAGTGAAAATTAAACCACACTGAACTGAACTAAACTGAACTTCAACTCTGAAAACTGGACTGACACAGTTTCAATTTACTAGAACTTCTAAGTTAAGCTGCTTTGACACAATCTACATTGTAAAAGCGCTATAGAAATAAGGATGAACTGAATTGAAGGCAGCAGAATTAAACATTTCACCATTTAATCTAGATTTAACGTCACTGCATTCTGAAGGAAACAGAGAGATTTAAAATCAGTAATTTGTTTTCCTAAAGTTAAGAAATTGATTGATTGATTAATGCAGATTGTTATTGGTCAAGTACTGCAGTGTGTACCGTTTTTGTAATTGTTATATGTTCAGTTTTGAATTTTATTATGATTTGGTTAAAGTTTAAGTTATTTGTCTTTTTTATCTTAGGTTTAGTTATTTTTGTTTTAAGTTAAACTGAAAAGGCTAGCTTGTTTATGTATATAAATTTATATGATATATAAATTAAAAATGGGTGGAGCAGTACCAGCAAGAAGGTCGCTGGTTCGAGCCTTGGCTAGGTCAGTTGCCATTTCCGTGTGAAGCTTGCATGTTCTCCCCGTGTTCATGTGGGTTTGATAATAGAACCGTGGGATGGAATTGCTCTTCAGTGTTTGGACTCTCAGTAGTGATTATTAGACCACACTGAACTGAACTTAAACACTGAAAACTGAACTGACACTGATTCAATTTACTATAATCTTCTATGTGAAGCTCCTTTGACACAATCTACATTGTAAAAGCGCTATACAAATAAAAGTGAATTGAATTCCTCCGGGTGCTCCGGTTTCCCCCACAAGTCCAAAGACATGCGGTACAGGTGAATTGGGTACACTAAAATTCTCCATAGTGTATGTATGTTTGTGAATGAGTGTATGGGTGCTTCCCAGTGATGGGTTGCGGCAGGAAGGGCATCCGTTGCGTAAAAAATATGCTGAATAAGTTGGCAGTTCATTTCGCTGTGGGGACCCCAGATTGATAAAGGGACTAAGCCAATAGAAAATGAATGAATGAATGAATGAATAAATTAATACATATATTACTTAAGGATAAGGATATAATATAATATAATATAATATAATATAATATAATATAATATAATATAATATAATATAATATAATATAATATAATATATTATAACATAATATATTATAACATAATATAATATAATATAAATGATTTCCCAGAGATGGGTTGCAGCTGGAAGGGCATCCGCTGCGTTAAAAACATGCTGGATAAGTTGGCGGTTTATTCCGCTGTGGCAACCTCGGATTAATAAAGGGACTAAGCCGAAAAGAAAATGAATGAATGAATGAATAATATAAATGATGGTTTTAGTATGTACCCATCCCTTATAAGTTTATTTATCTGTTTTATCAACAAGTTTAATACAAATATTTTTAAAACATACAAATATATATATTATAATATAATAAGTCTATTTCTACCAATGTTTCAAAAACAAGTAATTTATATACAAATATTTATTTAATTAAATAATACTAAATTAAGGAATTTGATTTATAACTTAAGTGAGTGTGCAATATATTTCTTCATAAAGTCTTTCTCCCTAAATTGCACACATTTTTACATTTAATTTAGCATGTTTCCTGAAACTATTTTACTACAAATTTTTCAAGTCAAAACAGGTTCCTACACCAAACTACAATTTTAAAATTCAAATGTACCTTTTCAATGCACATAAAGTATGCATTTGCATTAATACTTTGTTTAAAACAAAGCAAAAAATCCTCTGTTATTACACATGAGCATGCATCAATGCATCTAGCAAAACTTATTTCTTTAAAGTGCATCACCCAGTCAGAATTGCCATCAGCCACTTCACTATAAGCAACATGAAGATCCAATCGAAACGTCTTGAATAAGTTCAAGCCTTTGGCACGTTTACAGCTCTCAGCTGCTTTCTTAGACAAATATTAACCTTGATTATGCACTAAACTGATTTTACACCGATGAGTGAGTGTTAACGGGGAATCATTTGATTAAGATTATAACCATTACAGACAGTTAAGGTGCTTCTTCAAGCAAACACAAACTGAAAGTGATTCATTCACAGAAAATAAATTATATAGGAGGCCAGAAGAAATATGAGATGTCAATCAATAGACATATTATCTGTGATCAGTCCATAACTGTATAAAACATGTGCATTTCTGAGTGTGCTTCATGAAGGTGAGTGGGCTTAATAAACCACCTGTAGAAACACCCTTCTCTCAATATGCACAAGGCACTTCACTTAAACTCCATCTGACAAGGACTCAATAATGAATGTTTACTTGTGAACGTACCACAAAATCAGGTTTCACTACTATCCTATACAATATCTTGCACAATATTGTTCCGTCTTAAGTAAAAGTACTTGTATAGTCTGTCTTAGATTATGTGTATAGGTCAGTTTTTATAGTACATGTATAATATAGTTAGAGCACCGTTCTGGTATGTTAGTTATGTATAGGTTTAAAATAGCTCTTAAGTCCAGTGTTGTGTTCATATTAATGATTATGTTTATTGATGTAGCACCGTTGTCCTGCAAGACATGACATTTTGTTCCACTGTATGTCCACACATGTAGAGGAATGACAATAAAACTTGACTTGTCTTGACTGGGATCTACTGGTTATATTAATTAGAGAACCTTTATTTATTATTTCTACTGTATGTTGCAGTAATCTTTTTAGCTGCTTTGACTTTTTTTAAACAGACAATACATTATAGATGTATTTTAATAGTTATACATTATATAAATACATATAATTCTATATTAAAAAGTCTTTGTTAAAGGTCCCACGACATTAAAATAAAGGTTTTTAGATGCAAGATGCTAGTTAGCATAAGTATGTTAGTTTTAAGGATATGTATAAGCTAGTGTGCCCCAGAACAGTGACAAAATTCATGTTTAGAAAATATATAAACATCCAAAGCTTGCAGGTTGTCCCTTCCGTCTTAATGGATCAACAATTTTTTTGACGTCACCTCATACTTAGTTTCTCATCAAATCTTCTGACCAATCAAATGCTCTCTAGTGTCTGACATGCCCCGCCCCTTTCTTCTCATTTGCTTTTCATTTGATTCTCTTGAGCTCAATCTCTCTCACTGACAGAGGTGTGATAAAACTAAACACTATTGGCTGCTTTTTATAGGGGAGGATCTACTCTATGCCCCACCCTGTCTTAATGTTCCAGTTGAGATTACGTCAAACATCGAATATAAAAATGCAAATTTTAAAGCAATTCACAGGACCTTTAAGTATTTTGTAGATATGATATTGAAATGCAAATTTTTTTAATGAAAAAGACGACTTAAGCGATTTTTACTCCGAAACTACAAGTAAAGAGGAAAAATGAAAAGTAAAAAGTAATTAAAGGAATTAGGTGAAAATATAAAAGTAAAAAAAAAATCTTAATTAGTATCTTACTTTAATTGATTCAAAATTCCATAAAACTACAATACAAGAATATATTACAAACCTATCGTCCATGATAGTGTTGTCACGATACTGAAATTCGGTACCAATCGGTACTGAAGTTTATAAAACGTCCATTTCCCGCTAACATTTGAGTGCTGTTGAGCGCGTTCTTAAACAGCGCTGATTTGCCATTGTGTTCACGTGCTCAACAGAAATGACTGTGATTGGCCGTGAAGGTCATCAGTTCATTGAACTCACTGCTGTTTACTGAGTGTAAACACAGATACAGGGACACTGGATCCTTTTAAAGCCGTGATTCATCAGCTGATTTGTCTATGAGCTGACATACGAGCGATCCGCAGATGAATTGCGGCTTTAAAACACTCCAGTTTCCTTGTATCTGTGACTACACTCGGTACACTTCGGTGAGTTCGGTGAACTGATGACCTTCACGGCCAATCACAGTCATTTCTGTTGAGCATGTGAACACAATGGCAAATCAGCGCTGTTTAAAAACGCGCTCAACAGCGCTCAAATGTTCACAGGAAATGGACGTTTTTAAAATTTCAGTATCGATTGGTATCGAATTACAGTATCGTGATGACACCAGTCCATGATGACCTTTAAAAAATTATTTCAAACCAAGGCTGTCTACACTAATTTGGATACATTTATGCTCCAAGTCTAAAAACGCTCCATGTCCACACTATTGTTTCATGTTATCATCGACACTAAAACGACTAAAACACTTTCGTTCAGTACTGCGCAGATGCTTTTACCTGCGTCATATCCGTCTGATGTTTATTTACTTTCCATCTCTTTGAAACGTGCAGCAAAATGACAAACTGTGGTCTGCTTTTGAACAGCTCCCAGTAAACATTCCCTGTTCTTTGAAGAAAGGCAATATGGAGCATCTACAAACTGACATAAATTTTTAATAAAGCTGTCAAAACGGACATCATCCAAAACATCTGCTTTAGTGTTGTCACGATACTGGAATTCGATACCAATCGATACCGAAATTTTTAAAACGTCCATTTCCCGCCAACATTTGAGCGCTGTTGAGCACATTCTTAAACAGCGCTGAATTGCCATTGTGTTCATGTGCTCAACAGAAATGACTGTGATTGGCCGTGAAGGTCAGCAGTTCACCAAACTCACCGCTGTTTACTGAGTGTAGTCACAGATACAGGGACACTGGAGCGGTTTAAAGTCACGTCAATCAGCTGGTTTGTCTATAAGCTGACATACAAGCAATCCGCTGATGAATCGTGGCTTTAAAACGCTCCAGTGTCCCTGTACCTGTATCAATGGCAAATCAGCGCTGTTTAAGAACGCAATCAACAGCGGCCAAATGTTAGCGGGAAATGGACGTTTTTATAATATCAGTATCGATTGGTACAGAATTCCAGTATCGTGCAACCCTAATCTGCTTTACAATGTCATCCAGCATGTTAGCTGAATTGGTCACATGACTAAAATGCGTCATCGTTTTCAAAAGCCTCTGTTTTCACAGTCCACACTGCAACACCATTTTCTAATTTATCCACTTTGGACAGCGTTTTCAAAAAGATGCGCTTTTGTTTCCTAAAAACGCTCCCTCAGTGTGGATGGAAAGCCAAAACGGACAAAATAAATATGCGTTTTTAAACGAAAATACATTGGTGAGGACATGGCCCAAGTCTAAATCTCCCCTAGAGTTAAAGCACATTGTTTATCAACACAGAGGTGTCTTTTCCCACACTTTCAGAGTCCTGTTTCTCTCCACTACAGGTGTTTGTCCTCTCAGACCTGCTGGAGCATTATGGGTAACAGTATCCTCCATTAGGAAAGACTAGAGGAGGGCAGAAACAGGAGATGTGTGTTCACGGGGGTCTACCAGCACGAACAATCCATTCACTAGCCACGTTTGAGCCAAGCACAACTAACAAAACAAGGCCTGAAGCGTAGCACATTTAACACACACTTTAAATCAAATGGCTGTGATTTTAATGGTAAAAACTGCTAAAATGATACCGTGAAAAGTCTGCTGACGTTACTTATGTATTTCTTTCTCATTAGTTGTGTATATTGGATTTTTATGTTACATCTAACATTGATGAATAATGTATAAATAAATAAATAAAAGACAACTAAAAAACTACAAACAAACAAACATAAATAAAAAAGCTACATATATGTATGCCTGCAACTGAATTAAAGCATATTATTAGGGTGGTACGGTGGCGCAGTGGGTAGCACTGTCGCCTCTTATCAAGAAGGTCGCTGGTTCGAGCCCCGGCTGGGTCAGTTGGCATTTCTTGCGGAGTTTGCATGTTCTGTTGGCGTGGGTTTCCTCCGGGTGCTCCCCCACAGTCCAAAGACATGCGCTATAAACCATTTTGAGGGATGTAAACAAAAACAATGGTCCAAAGGTACGTTCTGTTCTACATTTTTAATTACTATAGCTTCCGAGAATCCAAAAAGATAGCTATTTTAACATTAAGTTATGATTGAATTGCCTCCTGTTACAGTTATAGAATAGTTTGATAACAAGCAGGAAATGTTTATGGGCCAATAGCTATGTTTCCATCCAAAAACGCGAATGAACTTTATGCGCAAAACTGAATTATCGCATAAAAGACGTGCGAATAAAGCTGCGTTTCCATCGAACGAGTCAAAGCGAACAAAATCGTCACTTCCTGATTAACTGGCGCCAAATATCAACAGTAAAAACTGAATTTGCTGCTGTAGGAAAAGTTGCATCAATCTTTTCTTCATTTAATAAATGACTTGCGCCTCAGAAGGCAATCCTGACACGCAGTGAACGCGCGGTGGCGTTGACTCTGTTGGTCAGACACGGAGCACAGACGCTCTTGATTCTGGAGGTCATTAATAATAATATAACACTAATACTGAAACGGTTAAGGCGTTTTAGAATGACCAAAACGACATTTCAGATGGTTTACAGTGTGCTCAGCCTGCTGGTTTGTCCATTCACACACATTTTTATCATCACATGATCTCTTATGACAAAATCACATGACCTTTTTTAATGCGCACACTAGAATTTGTGCGGTAAAAGTGGTTGCATCGCAGTTCATGCGCATCTTTTCTTATCGAATAAAAAGTTTATTTTACTCAGTTATGCACATATGTTTTTTATGCACATTATTTAAAATTGATGTGCATCATAGCATTTCCATCAATCGTTTTTTTTATGCGCATAAGCAAAATGCGCATAAAATAGGTGGATGAAAACATAGCTAATGACATCACCACATAGAAACGGTCTATAGGTGAATTGGGTAAGCTAAATTGTCCATAGCGTATGTGTGTATGTCCTGATCCTCCAAGTTGGGGTTTGAGTGTTGGGCTAACGACCCACCTCGTAAAAACTAGATATTACAAAACACCAACATGGTGTGGCTAAATATCAACTGCACCATGTATATAATATAAACAGCCCTGGGAGTAAGTAAGTAAGTGTCCTGCTACTTAAATACCTATTTACATTCATTCCGAGGAACTTTTAAGTTAATCTCAGTTCAAGACAGATTAGGCTATGATAAACAGTCCATTACAACAGAAAGAAACGTATCCATTAACAAAATGAGCAGACTATAAAGTTTACAATCATTATACAAATGTATTTAAATCACAGAACGCCACAGCCAACAAATCAACTATTCTATGTAAACTGAGCAGCGCAAGGTTATTCCAGTTAACAAAAATGACGACCATGAAAACACACACATACAGACTAGGGCTGCACGATATTGGAAAAATCTAACATTGCGATATTTTTAATTCTGCAATATATATTACGATATGAATACGATTTCACCAGATGACTTAATATCTCTATTTGGAAAGAATTTATAATGTTAGATTGATTCTGCAGAGGGAGTGCAAAAATCTAATATTTATTCATATTCTTTTCGGCTTAGTCCCTTTATTAATCTGGGGTCGCCACAGCAGAATGAACCGCCAACTTATCCAGCATATGTTCTACGCAGCAGATGCCCTTCCAGCTGCAACCCGGTACTGGGAAACATAAAATCTAATAAATAATCTATAAATACAATCAAGAAAAAGATACAATTGAATGGGCCTGTCATGATATCTATTTTTTGTTGTACAATATATTGCACCAAAATATATTGCGATTAGACATGGGACAATAACCGATTTCAAGGTATACCGGGGTTTGAAAAAGTCAAGGTTTTAAAACCGCCAAAATTTTCTGTAATACCGTTCCTAAGGTATGTGTAAGAGGTTTTTAATTTATTTATTTTTTTGTTTGATTTTTAGGAAAACAATATCTCCAGCAGAAAAGATCTCCAAGGATGTCATTTAAATTGTAAAGTAATCAGTGTTTTTGAAAGTAATGTAGACAGAAGTCTATGATTCATTTTCATTATTTAGCCTGACATGTTTACTGCTCCATAATATTTTACATTTTAAAAAAATTAAAACATAGTGTGTTCAAAGGGGGAAATAAATTGTTGTCTTTTACCTAGACATTTAAAAAGAAAATATTTTAGAGCAGTAATCGAGTCATGGGGGACTCGAGTCAAATGACTTGACTCAAGTCAGACTTAAGTCGCAAAATTTAGGACTTGCTTGACAAATATCCAAAAAACACTCGACTTGACTTGGACTTGACTGTCATGACTTGAGACTTGACTTTGACTTGAGTTAAATGACTTGTTTTTGTTAAATGAATAACATTTTGTTATATATTATGCATTACATACAAAACCTAAAGTTCATTCATTCATTTTCTTGTCGGCTTTGTCCCTTGCGGGGTCGCCACAGTGGAATGAACCACCAACTTATCCAGCACGATTTTACGCAGCGGATGCCCTTCCAGCCGCAACCCATCTCTGGGAATTTCCACACACACACATTCACACTCATACACTACGGACAATTTAGCTTACCCAATTCACCTGTACTGCATGTCTTTGGACTGTGGGGGAAACCGGAGCACCCGGAGGAAACCCACGCGAACGCAGGGAGAACATCCAAACTCCACACAGAAACGCCAACTGACCCAGCCCAGCCGAGGTTTGAACCTGCGACCCAGCGACGTTCTTGCTGTGAGGCAACAGCACTACCTACTGCGCCACTGCGTTGCCCAAAACCTAAAGTTATATATGTAAATATAATTTGCAAACGAAATTGCAAAAGTTCAAAAATAGACCAAGCTACTGTATGACTTGACCTGAGTCTGACAAAAATTTACTTGAATTGCTTGAGACTTGAAGGTTATGACTCAAGACTTGCTTGTGACTTGTACATGTGTGACTTACTTCCACCTCTGGTAATCACAATACCGTGAAATCGTGATAAGTTTTATCCAAGGTAGTGCCAAAATGACAATATAATATCATCACAATGCAAGTACACTCTAGAACACATCATATTTTATTCTGAAGAATATTTCATTTAATTATAGTTATTCATTGATTTTCTTTTCGGCTTAGTCCCTTAATTAATCTGGGGTCGCCACAGCGGAATGAACCGCAAACTTATCCAGCAAATGTTTTATGCAGCGGATGCTCTTCCAGCTGCAACCCATCACTGGGAAACACTCATAAACTCTCATTCACACACATACACTACGGATAATTTTAGCTTACCCAATTAACCTGTACCGCATGTCTTTGGACTTGTGAGGGAAACCGGTGCACCCGGAGGAAACCCACACGACTGCGGGGAGAACATGCAAACTCCAAACCGAAATGCCAACTGACCCAGCCGAGGCTCGAACCAGCGACCTTTTTGCTGTGAGGCGACAGTGCTACCTACAGCACCACTGCGTCGCCCCATTATAGTTATTTTAACAGTTTAATAATAAGGAAATTGAAATCAGAATGTGATAACGCAAATCCTAAATAAATAATAATAAATGTTAACAAAAAGGTGCAAGGTAAAAAGTAACTGAGGCTGCGACATCTGCTACCAGATCTATTTTCAGTCGTCAGACACCCAGATGAAAATATAGTAAATTATAGTAAATACTATAGTGTTTTTTTAAACCACACTGACACCTCCAATAGAGATAGAGATGTTGCACAATCAGCTAAAATGTTGCTAGAAATAATTACGTATGGGCGATATATATTGCATCACCAAAAATGATTAAGGGTCATGTCCATATTGATTATTGTGACAGGCCTACAATTAAATTAAACGGTGTCTGATAGTTTTCTCGAGTCTAAAAGGTTCAGTAATTGAATAATAAAAATAATAATTTAATAAAATTACTTGTTATTAAAGTCACAAATGGTACAATTTCTTATGCATGGATGTTTTTAAAATCATTATACAATCACAGGCCTCAAAAACACAAGTAACTGATAAATTAATACAAACTCAACATTGCATATCCTGCGATGTGACTATTGTGAATGATCACATTGCGATATCGATGCTGAAACCATATATTGTACAGCCCTAACACACACACACACACACATTTATAGATATCTTAAGTTGACTTTTTTCAATTTTTGTTTTCATTTTAAAGTTCTTATAATTTTCTTATTATTATTAAAAATATTATCAATTTTATAATTACTAATTAATGGTTTCATAAATTTATAATATATATATATATATATATATATATATATATATATATATATATATATATATATATATATATATATATATATATATATAACTTAATTTAACTTACATAATTATATAACTTAAATTACATAGACATTTAAACAACGAATAGAATCTTTAACGACTAATAATTCTAAAAATGTAAATAAAAAAACAGTAATATCACTACAACTTGAAATATAAAATACATATTTTGTAATAATGATATATCAAATATCTTTAATATCTTTATGCTCTTAATAAGTAAACTGGAATTATAAAGTATTCCCAAACACAATAACAATATCTATGTGATATTAAAATAACTTTGCAATGGAGTTATGCATCATTCATTCATTAATTCTCCATTTCAGAGGTTGCCACAGGAGAATGAACCACCAACTATTCCAGCATATGTTTTACACAGTGGATGCCCTTCCAGCCGCAACCAAGCACTGGGAAACACCTATACACTCACATTCACACACACACACACACACACACATACACACACACACACACACACACACACACACACACACACACACACACACACACACACACACACACACACACACACACACTCACACACACTCACACACACTCACACACACTCACACACACTCACACACTACAGCTAATTTTGTTTATTCAATTCCCCTATAGTGCATGTATTTGGACTGTAGGGGAAACCGGAGCACCCGGAGTAAACCCACGCCAACACGGGGAGAACATGCAAACTCCACATAGAAATGCTAACTGACCCAGCCGGGACTTAAACCAGCACTGCTGTGAGGCGACAGTGCTAACCACTGAGCCACAATGTCGCCTTGTCAAAATATTACATTAAACTGAAAAACAAACATGAAGTAAACGTTCAAACTAATTGTAATTCAAAGAGAAAGCAACAGAAACCACCCCCGCTCCATTTCACAATGTCTGCGGTGCTTTCGGGACACAAAAGAAACCAGTTCTGCGAGTAATGCGCTCTTTTTAACCCACATTCAGCAACATGACGGACATTTCAAAACAGCAGGAACCAAGTCAAAACTTGTTTCGACATTCTTACAGGAGATTCATCTATCAGACACAGAGGAAAAACCCACCGGTGATGCTTTACACACAACATTCATTCATTCATTCCTTCATATTTACATATCCGACTGAACCAGAACACTTTTAAAATGCACGAACATACAAACAAATAAAACTTAAACTCAAAAATGTGTCTCTTTCCTAAAGAGGACTCACTCATTCATTTATTCATTTTCCTTCGGCTTAGTCCCTTTATTCTTCAGAAGTCGGCACAGCGGAATAAACCGCCAACTTCTCCAGCATATGTTTTACACAGCGGATGTCCTTCCAGCTGCAACCCAGTACTGGGAAACTCCCATACACTCTCGCATTCACACACATACACTACGGCCAATTAACTTATTTAATTCACCTACAGCGCATGTGTTTGGACTGGGGGGGGGCCGGAGCACCCGGAGGAAACCCACGCTAACACGGGGAGAACATGCAAACTCCACACACAGAAATGTGAAACAAAAATAATTGTAATTATAAAAAAATAAATCACTTTCTGGCCATCTGTTATTATAGATGGATATAAATATTGCGATCGTGATTTTCAAACATATTATAGTGCTCTGTGAGTGTTTATTAGTATGATTTGTTGATCCTCACTACTAGGGCTGAACGATATTGGAAAAATCTGACATTGCGATAGTTTGTTTTGTTGCAATATATATTGCGATATGAATTTAAATTCACTAAATGATTTAAATAGCTCTATTGGGAAAGATTTCAGGAATATAGGTTGACTGGGGTGATCAGGTATCTTTAAAAGCTAAATTAGCAAAAATAAAAGCTAAATAAACATTGCTTTATGGTTTTCTGGGGAGACAAGCAGTATTCAAATGCAATCAAATGTAAAATATCATGGCCATCATTGTGTAAATAATTGTATTCAACAATATAATATAAAATAAAATGTACTAATATCTTTATCTTTTAATCTTTAATAAACAATCTAATCTTGCAATGGGACTTGCGTTATCGATGCACAAACGATATATTGTTCGGCCCTAATCCTCACTATATGGTCTGATAGAGCGCTTAATGTCAGACTTAACAAGCGGATAGTAAATACTTCAAATAATTAAACTAAATCTACTTTTACCATGATTATACAACAGCATTGCAGCATTTACATGTTAAAGCAATTTAGATATTCAAATTACACATAATTATAATGATTTGAATGAAACAAATATTTTATTATATAATCTATCTATTATAGAAATGAATTTATATACAGTTTATTTGAATATATCATTGCATTAAATTTGCACTAAATACCAGTGTTCATTTTAATTTTATAATTAAATTCCTGTGAATTCATGACTTCTAAAAAATTCATCCAACACATTTGATTTGAACACAACATCAACTCTGAAACGTCTTTAAATCAATTAAATGTATTTTAAATGAATAAACAATCACTTTCTAAAAAATAAGACAGTGTTTCTTGCTGTTATGGTTTGTCAATAGTAGTACATATTCACATGCTCACACGTTTTTTGTACCTAATATTACAAAAGCTTTTTGACAACAAAATTATATTTTTAACCTGCTCCATATTTAAAGGAGTCAAAATAATGTGTAACAATTAAGGTTATATCACTTGAGAAATAAGCTGTATAAAAAAATATGTATATGGGGGTCAAGTAACTTTCAAAATTTAGTTTTTGGTTTGTATCTCACCAACTAATAAACGTATAATCAGTCCTCATATATCCATAAGAGAAATACTATCAACCGATACATCCCTACTAATAAACAATATATGGGTTTAAAAACTAAAATGAACAAAATATGATGTAATAATATGCTAATCTGAAAGACCATCATGAAGCATCAACTTATTTTCAAACCTAAATCAACCATTTTAGCAACTAACCACTAAATAACCACTCAACAACCTTTTTAAGAGTTTAAACACTTGTTCCAACAACAAACCTAGAATGTAATCTTTACAAACACGCAAAATAAACATGGCTGTAGTGTTTCTGAGGACAAATAGAGTCAACATCATCCGATACATCACTACTAATAACCAATATGTGGGTTTAAAAACTAAAATAAACCAAATATGATGTATAATACGCTAATCCGAAAGAACATCACAAAACATCAACTTATTTTCAACCTCGAATCAACAATTCAACAACTAACCACTAAAATAACCGTTCTCAACAAAATTGAACAACCATTTTAGTTGTTTAAACACTTGTTAAAACAACAAAACTAGAATAAATCTTTACAAAACGCGCCAAATAACGACAACTGCAATGTTTTCTGAGGACAAATACCATCAACGTCAACCGATACATCACTACTAATAACCAATATGTGGGTTTAATAACCAAAATAAACCAAATATGTAAAAATGTTAATCTTAAGGACCTTCACGAAAACAAAAATTTTCAACCCCAAATCAAACATTCCACAACTAACGACTAAAATAATCGTTCTCAACATAATTAAACAACCCTTTTAAGAGTTTAAACACTTGTTCCACCAACAAAACTAGAATAAATCTTTACAAACGCAGCAAATAACAACGACTGCAATGTTTCTAAGGAAAAATAGCATCAATGTCGACCGATACGCCACTAACAACCTATATGTGGGTTTAAAAAGAGCAATTCCATGCAAATTTCAACCTTGCCATGAAAAAAATTAAGTTTTTTGCAAAATAGAGACAGCATTTCTACATTTTTTGTGTAAGCAAGTATTTTGCAGTACTTTAAAAATGCTCATAAATGTATCTGTCAGCGTTTAAAACTATTATATTTAATTTGCCAAAATCACACAAGTGTCAATTTCACAGGTGTCACATCCATAACGAAGAGATGTCACATCCATAACGACACTTTTTCCTCATAAATGCAAAAATATTAAATAAAATCAAATCAATCATGTTTGTTCTATAGTGAGCCGACTCGTGTCTGTTTGATTAGCATTGTTTCTTTTGGGTTGTGCAGTTTAACTGACAGAATTTCTACAAAGTATGTGGTATACTGTAAACTTACAAACTTTTTTTGTCACATCCATAACGCATGTTTATTTTCCTCATTGAAAGTATAAAAAACGTTTACAGATTGATATTTTTCTGCTCCCTTAACTCTGTGGTCAGTTGTTTTGGAAACTATAAACAGATGTGTCAATATAATGTTAACGTTTACTTTCTTCGTGAATTTATGTTTTGAGTTTTTACAGCAAATGTCACATCCATAATGCTGGAATTGCTCAAAACTAAAATAAACCAAATATGATGTATAATATGCTAATCTGAAGGACCTTCATGAAACATCAACTTTTTTCTACCTTAAATCAACCATTTAGCAACTAAACACTAAATCAATCGTTTTCAACATAATTGAACAACCTTTTTAGGAATTTAAACACTTGTTCCAACAACAAAACTAGAATAAATCTTTACAAACGCGCCAAATAACGACAACTGCAATGTTTTCTGAGGAAAAATACCATCAACGTCAACTAATACATCACTACTAATAACCAATATGTGGGTTTAATAACCAAAATAAACCAAATATGATGTATAATATGCTAATCTGAAGGACCTTCACGAAACATCAACTTTTTTCAACCCCAAATCAAACATTCCACAACTAACCACTAAAATAACCATCCTCAACCTAATTAAACATTTTTAAGAGTTTAAACACTTGTTCCAACAACAAAACTATAGAATAAATCTTTACAAATGCGCAAAATAACGACGACTGTAGTGTTTCTGAGGAAAAATACTGTCAATGTCAAACGATACATCACTACTAATAACCAATATGTGGGTTTAATAACCAAAATAAACCAAATATGATGTATAATATGCTAATCTGAAGGACCTTCACGAAACATCAACTTTTTTCTACCTCAAATCAACCGTTCAGCAACTAAACACTAAATCAATCGTTTTCAACATAATTGAACAACCTTTTTAGGAGTTTAAACACTTGTTCCAACAACAAAACTAGAATAAATCTTTACAAACGCGCCAAATAACGACAACTGCAATGTTTTCTGAGGAAAAATACCATCAACGTCAACTAATACATCACTACTAATAACCAATATGTGGGTTTAATAACCAAAATAAACCAAATATGATGTATAATATGCTAATCTGAAGGACCTTCACGAAACATCAACTTTTTTCTACCTCAAATCAACCGTTCAGCAACTAAACACTAAATCAATCGTTTTCAACATAATTGAACAACCTTTTTAGGAGTTTAAACACTTGTTCCAACAACAAAACTAGAATAAATCTTTACAAACGCGCAATATAACGAAGACTGTAGTGTTTCTGAGGAAAAATACTGTCAATGTCAACCGATACATCACTACTAATAACAAATATGTGGGTATAAAAACTAAAATAAACCAAATATGATGTATAATATGCTAATCTCAAACACCTTCACGAAACATAAAAAATTTTTTCAACCTCAAATCAACCATTCAGCAACTAAACATTAAAATAACGGTTTTGGCACAACTGAACAACCGTTTAAAGAGTTTAAACTTGTTCCAACAACAAAAGTAAAATAAATCTTCACAAACGCCCAAAATAACAATGAATGTAGTGTTTCTGAGAAAAATACCGTCAACTTCAACCAATACATGACTACTAATAACCAATTTGTGGGCTTAAAACTAATACAAGACAAATATAATGTAATAATATGCTAAATGACCTTCAGGAAACAACTTATTTTCAACCTCAAATCAACCATTCACCAACTAAACATTAAAATAACCGTTCTTGACACAATTGAGCAACCGTTTAAAGAGTTGAGGCACTTGTTTCAACAACAAAACTAGAATAAATCTTTACAAACGCTCAAAATAACGACGACTACAGTGTTTTCTGAGGAAAAAATACCGTCAACGTCGACCGATACATCACTATTAATAACCAATATGTGGGTTTATAAACCAAATATGATGTACCATTAATATGCTAATCTGAAAAACGTCACGAAGCATCAACTTATTTTCAACCTCATATCAACCATTTAGCAACTAACCACTAAAATAACCGTCCTCAACATAATTGAACAACCATTTTAAGAGTTTAACACTTGTTCCAACATCACAACTAGTATAAATCTTCACAAACGCGGAAAATAACGATGAC
>LR812539.1:6421837-6505874 GCA_903798195.1 Danio kyathit
ATGAAGGTTACGCTACAAGTCTGCAATGAGCCATCGAAACCGCGCGCCCTCTGCAGGCCGAAAGCTTTATTGTCTCCAACGAAACTGATTAACTAGCATTTACATTTCTTCTTTACAGTTCATTGACAACACCCGACTCTCGCTTAATTACAATATTTACTGTCTCCTAGCGTTTAAATTGCACATAATGTTTCAACATAGCCTACTAACCGTAAACAAATCTTTAAAAAGGTAGCGAGTTCAGCAGCTTTTGCATATTTACATATAAAAACGTTTATGTTTTTGGGGCTTTGTGTAACATTAAAACGAGCTCTTCAGTGTTAAGCTAAAGTTTTGATCATATTAATACGTAAACAAAGCCCCATATTAGGAAGTTTTGTTTCATTAATTGTTCTGAAGGAGGCAGGATTCATTTAAAGATGATTATTAGACAATAACTTAAATTGTAGAGAGAAAGTGGTCAACGAAATGCTTAATCCAATATAAAAAATATAAGATAGCACATTTATAAAGTCAGAATAATTATGCTATAAGTTACAGAACAATTTAGAGGGAGAAAAATATTTTTATTTGACTTATTTAAAAAAAAAAAAAAAAATATATATATATATATATATATATATATATATATATATATATATATATATATATATATATATATATATATATATATATATATATATATATATATATATATATATAAAATGATATTATAATTTATGCATGATTTAAAATAATAATAATAATACTATAAAATTACGGAAAGTGCATTTATGCATAAGTAAATTCCTGGTCTTCAAAATCAGCATAGATTTATACACAACCTGACAAAAGTCTTGTTGAGAGCACCAAATAATAACTTGACCTCTAGTTGATCATTTGGAGAAGTGTCAGAAGGTGGATTTTTCAGATGAATCATCTGTTGAACTGCATCCCAATCATCACAAATACTGCAGAAGACCTACTGGAACCCACATGGAGCCAAAATTCTCACAGAAATCAGTCAAGTTTGGTGAAGGAGAAATCATGGTTTGGGATTACATTCAGTATGGGGGCGTGCAGAGATCTGCAGAGTGGATGGGCAACATCAACAGCCTGAGGTATCAAGACATATGTGCTGCCCATTACATTACAAACCACAGGAGAGGGACAATCCTTCAGCAGGATAGCGCTCCTTCTCATACTTCAGCCTCCACATCAAAGTTCCTGAAAGCAAAGAAGGTCAAGGTGCTCCAGGATTGGCCAGCCCAGTCACCAGACATGAACATTATTGAGCATGTCTGGGGTAAGATGGAGGCATTAAAGATGAACCCAAAGAGTTTTGATGAACTCTGGGAGTCCTGCAAGAACGCTTTCTTTGCCATTCCAGATGACTTTATTAATGAGTGATTTGAGTCAGAGATGTGTGGATGCAGTCCTCCAAGCTCATGATGGAGTCAGACACAATATTCATTCTGTTTCCACTGCAGCATGACTTTATATTCTATACTGGACATTATTTCTGTTAAGTGACAAGACTTTTGTCTAAGCAGAGTCAGACCTTACTGTCCTAATGAAATCATTATAAATCAAGACATGATTATATTTTATTGTGGTCAAATTAGTGTAATCTAGAGGCCTTTGCCTTACATATAAGCCACTTCTGATACCAAATGATCAACTAGAAGTCAGGTTATTAAACTCAAAAAACATGAATAAATCAACCTCTTATTATTTCATTCATTTATTTTATTTTCGGCTTAGTCCCTTTATTAATCTGGGGTCACCTCAGCAGAATGAACCGCCAACTTATCCAGCATATGTTTTACACAGCGGATGCCCTTCCAGCTGCAACCCAACACTGGAAAACACCCATACACTCTTGCATTCACACACATACACTACGGCTAATTTAGTTTATTCTATCCACCTTTAGCGCATGTGTTTGGACTGGGAAACCCACGCCAACAGGGGGAGAACATGCAAACTCCACACAGAAATGCCAATTGGCCCAGCCAGGGCTTGAATCAGCAACCTTCTTGCTGTGAGGCGATCGTGCTACCCACTGCACCACCGTGCTGCACCTTTTATTATTTCAGATATATAAAAATATAACTGAAGACATCCAAAACCAGCCTGATCTCACAAGGACACGTAAGTATTTTACGTTTTGTCAGTTTAGTGGTTAATTCGTACGAGTTCAGACGTACGGAAATGTACGATTTTAAAAAGGAGGTGTGGCACCTAATCCCACCCCTAACATCCAATCGTCATTGGGTGATGAGCAAATCGTACAAAATTGTACGAATTAGATTGTACAAATTCATACAAATTAGCCTCTAAATCAAAAAGTTACGAATTGCCGTGAGATTGCGTTGTCCAAAACCTGACTAACCATGCATCAGCACTGAAAACCAACACACAATAACTGAGACACACATGATTTATGTAGTTGTTTTTCAATTTATTTTTGTGTTAATACAATAAATATACAAAACTCAAACTACTCAACATGCGACTAAGGGAGCGAGATGGGAGTGCATTTGTACAGTACAATGAAACTGAGGACGACGGGGCCACCGTTCCTTTAATTATACAAAATATACAAATATTCCTCCGCTCTGTTTTTAAATAACGTCAGAGTAGTAGTAGCACGACCAGTCAAGGTCTTTCTTCAATTCCTCTCTCACGTCATCAGTGTTTCAACTAACTAACATCACTAATTTAAAAAAAGAAAGAAAGAAAAAAGACAGCTTAAAGCCACGATCCATTGCACCACACACAAGAGGTCACGTCAGTGTATCTGTCGTCTCAGATTCTTGTGGTTTTTGAACATGTTGTCCTGTTTTAAATCAAAACAAACTAAAAGAGAGGAACATTCAGGTGCCATATTTGTTGAAATGTATTTATAAAAGGAAGAACGACTTGCAGTAACACACACACAAACACTCAAGAGAACTGTACGTGACTGAAAAGATTCATAACACAAATAAATACTCACCGGCCACTTTATTAGGTACACCTTACTAGTAGAGTGGCACCCAGTGTGGTCTTCTGCTGCTGTAGCCCATTCGCCTCAAGGTTTGACGCGCAACTAGTCCCACAGTTTTCTCCTCAGACCCTTGAAAGTGGCGTCAAATTGTGCGGTTTTATCAGGGGTATGTAGCTATGACTTTTATAAGGGGTTTGGGTTTTTTTGGCCCCACAAGGGCTAAAAAACCCCTTCAAAAATCCCATAGACATAACATTGGGACGAAATTCGACACATAATAGCGCTAAGTGTGAATTTCGTATAATTATGAGATTCACAACATCTTAAAAGGGTTGCAGCCTGAGTAAGACCATATCCCACAAGGGGGAATAAGTTGTACCCCTGAGGTGCTAGGACGTCGCTAAAGTTTCCCATTGACTTAACATGGGCCATTGAAATCCATTCATCCCACTGACTCTCATTATATATGTCACACATCAATAGCATTACATAAGAGAGTCATACAGACATAGGGGTGGGCTCATTTGACTCAATATGATAATAAAGATCTCAAGCCACGCCCCCAAACTGATCCCATAGACTGCATTATAATAGGCCTAGATGCATATCTTTGCATGATAATGTCATACAGACATGGGGGAGGGCTCGTTTGACTCAGGCAACTAACCACAATCAAGTACACTCTATAACCCCACGCATAGCAACAAAACAGAGTACCCTAGCAACCATTTATATTGCCCATATCATGCTAGGTACTTTTTAGTCATGCTAGCTTTATGCTAATCATGTTAGCATTGTCCTAGCTACATGCTAATTATGCTAGCATCTAAATTAGCATTAAGGTAACACGATAAGCATCATGTTAGCTAAATGCTTATTATGTTAATATCATGCTAGCAACTCGATTAGCATGTTGTTAACATAATGGTAACACGATTAGCATAATGCTAGCTACATGCTAATCATGTTAACATCATGCTAGCAACTCAATTAACATGTTACCATGATGCTAAATTCTAGCAATTAAGACATCCCAACTGCTAAAAAAATACTTAATGTACATGATTAATTTTTGTTGTTAATTCCCTTGTATACTGTTTTATGTATAATTCTGTACTCCCGTTTAATCAATAAAAAATAAATAAAATAACTTGATGTTAACATGATTAGCATCATGTTAGCTACATGCAAATCATTTTAACATGATTCTAACAACCCAATTAACATGTTCTTAGTATTATGCTAACACAATTAGCATCATGCTGGCTACCTGATATTCCTGTTAGCATTATGCTAGCAACTTGATAAGCATGTTAGCATAATGCTAACACGATAATCATGTATATTTTACCTCAGCGAATTGCCACGACAAACCCCACTCACATTTTATTTTGAAAGGAAATTTACAATTCTAGTTTGAGTTACTGTTGCCTTTCTATCAGCTGGAACCAGTCTGGCCATTCTCCTCTGACCTCTGGCATCAACAAGGCATTTGCACCCACAGAACTGCCGCTTAGTGGATATTTTCTCTTTTTCAGACCATTCTCTGTAAACCCTAGAGATGGTTGTGCGTGAAAATCCCAGTAGATCAGCAGTTTCTGAAATACTCAGACCAGCCCGTCTGGCACCAACAACCATGCCACATTCAAAGTCCCTTAAATCACCTTTCTTCCCCATTCTGATGCTCGGTTTGAACTGCAGCAGATCGTCTTGACCATGTCTACATGCCTAAATGCATTGAGTTGCTGCCATGTGATTGGCTGATTAGAAATTTGCGTTAATGAGCAGTTGGACAGGTGTACCTTATAAAGTGATCGTTGAGAGTGTATGACAAAAAAAGAAAACAAATAAAAAGCTTAAGTTCACCACATTTTGGTCAACCATTCCTCTGAATTAATAAATCATAATGAATTGAAACAAAGGCTGACGCAAACTCAATACTGAAAACAATTGTCTCACACACACAGTTGAATAGTTACCATCAAGAATTATTTGCATCTTGATGCATATCCCATAATCGCAAAAAACTTGGCTGTCTCTCGGTGACGGTAACCAAGGCTACAAGGTTCTCTGCTCCAGTCGACAAAAAGAGCAAACCAGACATGACTTAAAAAGCTTTAGAAGACAAATGACGACAGACAGTGTGATTCAGGATCCAACAGCAGGATGGCCCAACACGGCTCAGTCTTACGCGCATATTGCTAGCGGTGTACGGTTTGGGGCGATGCAAAGATTTGAAAGAAACACTCCACTTTTTTTTGGATAATAATCTCATTTTAGATTTCTCCTAGAGTTGAGTTGAGTTTGATCATTCAGCTGATCTTATTTAGCTTAGCTTAGCATAGATCATTAAATCGGATTAGACCATTAGCATCTCAAAAATGAGCAAAAAGAATTAATAACTTTTCTAAAACTTTTTCTATTCAGCTGATTTTCATGTCTGGCGGGAGCACTTTTAGCTTAGCTTAGCATAGATCATTACACCAGATTAGACCATTAGCCTCTCTCTAAAAAATGACCAAAAACTATTTCGATAACTTTTTCTACTCAGCTGATCTCCGGGTCTGGCGAGAGGACTATTAGCTTAGCTTAGCATAGATCATTGAATCAGATTAGACCATTAGCATCTCTCCCAAAAATGACCAAAAAGAATTTCGATAACTTTTTCTATTCAGGTGATCTCCGGGTTTGGCGGGAGCACTATTAGCTCAGCTTAGCATAAATCATTAAATCGGATTAAACCATTAGCATCTCTCCCAAAAAAAAACCCAAGAATAATTTTGATAAAATTTCTATAACTTTTTCTACTCAGCTGATCTCTGGGTCTGGTGAGAGGACTATTAGCTTAGCTTAGCATAGATCGCTGAATCAGATTAGACCATTAGCATCTCTCCCAAAAATGACCAAAAAGAATTTCGATAACTTTTTCTATTCAGGTGATTTCCGGGTTTGGCGGGAGCACTATTAGCTTAGCTTAGCATAAATCATTGAATCGGATTACACCATTAGCATTTCTCCCAAAAATGACCAACAAGATTTTCGATAACTTTTTCTATTCTGGTGATTTCCGGGTTTGGTGGGAGCACTATTAGCTTAGCTTAGCATAAATCATTGAATCGGATTACACCATTAGCATGTCTCCCAAAAATGACCAAAAATTATTTCGATAACTTTTCTATAACTTTTTTCTATTCAGCTGATCTCTGGGTCTGGCGAGAGGACCATTAGCTTAGCTTAGCATAAATCATTGAATCGGATTAGACCATTAGCATCTCTCCCAAAAATGACCAACAAGATTTTCAATACCTCTTCTATTTAAAGCTTGACCCTTTTGTAGTTACATCTTTGGTCATTTTTGAGTGCAATGCTAATGGTCTAATCCCATTCAATGACTTATGCTAAGCTAAGCTAATAGTGTTCCCGCCAGACCTGGCGATTGGCTGAATAATTAAACAAATGGTGAAACAACCGTTTAACTCCTGGAGAGATGTAAAATGAGTCCAAAAAATAGTGTAGTGTTCCTTTAACTGTGATTTTTTTTTCCAGTTTCTTCTACAGCACGAGAGATGAGATCAAGCTTCTCATGCATGTGCAGGAACGTATCCTGAGTGGTTCAAGCTTTTAACTATTAGTTTCCATTCCAAAGCAAGTCTATTAGAAAAAAAAAAAAAAAAAAAAAGGAGAAATCCTCAGAATCATTCATGGTTTGAAATCAGTCAATACTTTATGTCATCATACAGGTTTATATATATATATATATTTATATATTTACATGTGAGAGACCCTCTGAGGAGCGTTTATGGTCACTTCTGATGGCTCATGCAGAGGACGAAATATTTACTGTGATATTTTGGGGGAGTCTTGCTAAGAAAAGGTCATATTAGATCTCAAAATCTAAAGAAAACTATATTTTTATGCAAACGGTCATGTTATATTCAATGATAATCTAAATAAAAGTGCAAATGTTATGCTAAGAATATACTTCATGATCCACAAAAAAAAAAACAGATTTTGTAAAGCAAAGTGATATTACATCCCAAAAATCCTTAAAAAAAAAATAAAAAAAATAAAAAAGCAAAAATCGATGCAAAAAGTCACAAGTGAAGTAAAAAGAAATTAAGGTATGCAAAATATCATATCATAACTCAATTAAAATAAAAGCAAAATTACCTCATGCAAAAATCATGGTAAATACTAAAATCCAAAGAAAATACTGATTTTATTTTGCAATAATTCATATTATAGCGATGCAAAGGAGAGTGAATTCCTTCAAACTCATATAATACCCCCCACAAAAACCACAAATAAATATTTTATATAAATAGCATCTGAATTGTAACAATTTTTGTAACAATTTAGCTTATTTTTTGTAATACGCTAATGAGAAATTAGTTTATAAACGTATAAAAACAAAACTAAATAGAAGTGAAATTGCCAAATAGTTTAATAAATTAATCTTTTCTTTTGATTTTGAGATGAATATTGACCTGGACTTATTTTCAGTGTTTAATTTCTGGCTTTACGAGAGTTTAAAAGCTAGTAAGACAGACCTGTGAGGGCATAATCGTTCGTTTTCCCCTTGGATCCCATAAAAGGACACTGGACGACATCACTTCCTGTTGTTTAACAGGGAGAAACGGACAGTGATGTGAACACATAAAGTGACTCTTCAGGCTGTTTACACACAATACAGGCTTTCCACACACACACACACACACACACACACACACACACACACACACTCCTAATGATTGACAAGAGAGGGAGGGGCTGTGGGCGGGGTTTCAGTCAGTCAGTCAGTCACAGGAGTGCATTAAGTCAATGAGAGTGGGCGTGGTCTTGAGCAGCCAGTCAGAGCTGACGATTGGCTGTGAGGACATTGGGAGGAATTAAGGGGGTGGGGTCAGAGCAGCAGGGACGGATTGACGGTTCTCTGCACCAATCAGATCTGCTCTTTGAAGGCTCCGCGGGCAGCAGAGGAGGCGGCGTTAGCGGCGGCAGTTTGCACCGTTTTGTTGGCCATGACGCCAGTGGCGAATTCTTGCTGCGCCTTCTCGAAACTGGCACCGGTGGTTCGGTACAGCGCGTGAACCTGCAAAAATAAAAAAAAGTTTGTTAATAAAGGTGTGTAAAGTATTTGTTTAAAGGTGCAGTATGTAAGCTTGACACCCAGTGGTTGAACTAGGTATTGCATTCCTGGATCAAAACACACGCAAGGGTTGCCAGGTTAAGGACCAACAGGAGTGTGCCTCACTATCGAGCCTAAACCATGTTGTAATTCATGTTGTGAATCAGTGGTCCTCAACCACCGGGCCAATTGGTTCTGCACCGCACATTATTTGTCTGATCGATCTTTTATTTTGAAAAATCTTTTATTTTAAAAAATGACCGTATTCTCTCGGTTACATCTCGGTCACTTGAGCGCCCAAATTTAACCCACAAGCAGCAAAATGAGTAAGAAACAGACGTCTTTGAAAAGTTTCTTTAAGGAAAAAAGGCCCAGTGAAGGACCTACGAACTCCCAAGGAGTGGATACACAACCTATTTGTCAACAAATCATGTGAATCCAGCATGTCTGTGCAAGAAGATCAACTGCTGGAGATCCTAAATGACGGCAGCCCTTTAGGGGCCTTTCGCATAACATGTCTTTCTAGACAGGGTTTCTGCAGATATCATAATGTCAAATTGAAAACTTTTTAAGACCTTTTTAAGACCATTAAGTAATAAATTTAAGACCTATATCACAATATCAAAAACACGCGAGAGAAAATGCAAAATCACAAAATTAGTGGTAAAATAAATGTATTTAAATTTATCTGTACTAAAGACAGGTTAGATGGACCACTGAACTTAAAAAAAAAAACATCTTAAGGCTGATTAATACTTTCGCTTGTGCCACATCGCGCACCCCTGCTGACTGTGCGCGCACCTCACGAAACAGAAGAGGCTTTTACACTTGATGTGTTCGCCGTTGTGATATTCTTTAAAACGTCAGGGGCCGGTCAAAAGAAACCCACCGTAAAGTCAGACGGATAAACAGAGATGTAGTACGTTTCCGGAACTACGTCATATCGCTAATATCGTTCAAGATTTTAAAACTAATTCTTTTTTATAATTTTTAGAATTTATTATAATGATTATAAAGATTTTTATAACCATTCAAGATTTTTTAAATCAAACTTTGATGCATCACTTGCTTTTGTTCAAATCTCGGACAGTTCTACCTATTAAAGTTAAATATCAATGACAAGAGAAAATGGGTTGCTCTACAATTATACTTTTTATTATTGCAAGAATAAAAGCAAAAAAAAAACTCACTAAAAATACTGACGTTTTTTTTTTATTTTGCCCACTCAACAATTCACACATTACTGTCTGGCTAGTTTCTGTCCTATAAAGGCTAAAAAGGCAATAATGCTCTATAAATAATCTTTTTTTGTTTTAACAAACTTATCTCTCAAGTTTTTTTCAAACTTTTACAAAAACTTTCCTCCTTTCCACGGCTGTTGCAATTTCTAGCTAAGAACTATTGGTCATCTGGTTATCTCTATGATGATCACGCATGGACGGATCATAAAGATGTCTGTACAGGCGTACCTGTTTCAGACAAAATCTCTTCAAAGTGTTTCATCTTCAACTCAAATCAAACGCGGCGCCGCACGAACTGTTCACCCGAAATCAGTTCACGCTGCCAGCCGAAATCATGTCACGCGCACCGAAAGCGAACCTCCGCAAACACAGCGATGACGTCACATTCGCCGCGTGCACTGGGCCCAATAACAGAAAGCTGATTGGCTATTGCATGCTGGTCTCGTTTGTAGTTGTAATACTGCAAATTACATTAGGACTAGTGAAGGACTACAACACCACCAAAACCAAGCAACAACAACCAAAAAGAATTTAAATGAGCATTAGATGTAGCTTTACATGGACATCAGAAAAATAAGACCTGTGCAAAAATATTTAAGACCTAGAACAGTGAATTTAAGACTTTTTAAGGCCTTAAATTTCGATTTTTAAGATTTTAAGACCCCGCGGAAACCCTGCTAGAGTTCGCGCATGTTTGTTATTTCCAATGGAGGTGTGCGGCTTGCGCGCAAGTGGCATGATGCGCTTGCACCTTCCAGACACACCTAGTCCAATGAATTTATGAGATGAAGCACCTTTTTAAACATGATGAGAGAGATGACTGCCGATGCGGTGAAGAGGGCTGCGATCAGGATCATGATGATGCCCACAGGAATACTTGTGTTTAGTCCGGTCAGCGCTGAGATCCAGCCACTAAAACACACACATACACAAAGATAAATACACAACAAAACAACAATTACCACACTGGAACATGAAACTAGGCATGGGACGATAACCATTTGAGGTATACCGCGGTTTGGAAAAGTCAAGGTTTTAAAACTGTCAAAATTTTCTGCTATACCGTTCCTAAGGTATATGTAAGAGGTTTGTTTTGCTTTTTAGGACAACAGTATCTCCAGCAGGAAAGATCTCCAAAGATGCCATTTTAAATAGTAGAGAAATGTGTTTTTGAAACTAATGAAGACAGCAGAAGGCAAGGATTCATTTGAATTATTCAGCCTGACATGTTTACTGCTCCAAAATATTTTAAATGTTTCTTAAAATAAAATATATTGTGTTCAAAGGAGAAAAAAGTTTTTGTTTTTTACCAAAACATTTAAAAAGAATATATTTTAGAGCAGTAATCACAGTACCGTGAAACCGTGATATTTTTATCCAAGGTTATCATACCGTCAGAATCTTATACCGGCCCATGCCTACATGGAACTATGGAATAGTAAGACAGAAGATGGACGAACAGGGAGAGAAAGAGATAGACAGATAGACAGATAGACAGATAAATAAATAGATAGATAGATAGATAGATAGATAGATAGATAGATAGATAGATAGATAGATAGATAGATAGATAGATAGATAGATAGATAGATAGATAGATAGATAGATAGATAGATAGATAGATAGATAGATGGACGGATAGATGGACGGATAGATGGACGGATAGATGGACGGATAGATGGATGGATAGATGGATGGATAGATGGATGGATAGATAGACGAACAGATAAGGAAATGACAGACAGACAAATAAATAAATGATGGATATAGATAGACAGATATACAGACAGCTAGACAGACAGACAGACAGATAGACAGATAGACAGATAGATAGATAGATAGATAGATAGATAGATAGATAGATAGATAGATAGATAGATAGATAGATAGATAGATAGATAGATAGATAGATAGATAGATGGACGGATAGATGGACGGATAGATGGATGGATAGATGGACGAACAGATAAGGAAATGACAGACAGACAAACAAATAAATAAATGATGGATATAGATAGACAGCTAGACAGCTAGACAGACAGCTAGACAGCTAGACAGACAGACAGACAGACAGACAGACAGACAGACAGACAGACAGACAGACAGACAGATAGATAGATAGATAGATAGATAGATAGATAGATAGATAGATAGATAGATAGATAGATAGATAGATAGATAGATAGATAGATAGATAGATAGATAGATAGATAGATGGACGGATAGATGGACGGATAGATAAGGAAATGACAGACAGACAGACAAATAAATAAATGATGGATATAGATAGACAGACAGCTAGACAGACAGACAGACAGACAGACAGACAGACAGACAGACAGACAGACAGACAGACAGACAGACAGACAGACAGACAGACAGACAGATAGATAGATAGATAGATAGATAGATAGATAGATAGATAGATAGATAGATAGATAGATAGATAGATGGAAGGATAGATGGACGGATAGATGGACGGATAGATGGACGGATAGATGGACGGATAGATGGACGGATAGATGGACGAACAGATAAGGAAATGACAGACAGACAAACAAATAAATAAATGATGGATATAGATAGACAGATAGACAGACAGACAGCTAGACAGACAGACAGACAGACATATATATAGACAGACAGCTAGACAGCTAGACAGACAGACAGACAGACAGACAGATAGATAGATAGATAGATAGATAGATAGATAGATAGATAGATAGATAGATAGATAGATAGATAGATAGATAGATAGATAGATAGATAGATAGATAGATAGATAGATAGATAGATAGATAGATAGATAGATAGATGGATAGATGGACGAACAGATAAGGAAATGACAGACAGACAAACAAATAAATAAATGATGGATATAGATAGACAGACAGCTAGACAGACAGACAGACAGACAGACAGATAGACAGATAGACAGATAGATAGATAGATAGATAGATAGATAGATAGATAGATAGATAGATAGATAGATAGATAGATAGATAGATAGATAGATAGATAGATGGATGGACGGATAGATGGACGGATAGATGGACGGATAGATGGACGGATAGATGGACGGATCGATGGACGGATCGATGGACGGATAGTTGGATGGATAGATTGATGGATAGATGGACGAACAGATAAGGAAATGATGGATATAGATAGACAGATACACAGATAAATAGATAGACAGATATATAGACAGACAGCTAGAAAGACAGAAAGCTAGACAGAAAGCTAGACAGACAGACAGACAGACAGACAGACAGACAGACAGACAGACAGACAAATAAATAAGACAGAAAGATGGATGGATGGATGGATGAACGGACAGACAAATAAATGAGATAGATGGATAGACAGACAGACAGACAGACAGACAGACAAATAAATGAGATAGATGGATAGATAGATATAAACAGCCATACAGATGGACGGATGAATGGATGACAGACAGACAGAGACAGTTTTCTCACCTGGCTCCCCAGCCTGTAATGCCAATAGCTTGCAGAACATGGACGCCAAACTGGCAGATATACACAAAGAAGAATACAAAGAACCTAAAAGAGCTGTCACTCCTGAAAGAGAGAGAGAGATAGACTGAATTATGCATATAGGTACTAGGTGTGTGTGTGTGTGTGTGTGTGTGTGTGTGTGTGTGTGTGTGTGTGTGTGTGTGTGTGTGTGTGTGTGTGTGTGTGTGTGTGTGTGTGTGTGTGTACCTGAACGCTCCATACAGAGGTCTGTACCAGCAGACAAATGAGCAGGGTGTGAAGAGCATAAACCAGAGCATAGCTAGACCAAAATCCACTCCCCTCGACGCATCAACACAGAACCACGACAGACAGCCGAAGATATTGGCAAACAGCGTCCCCGTGTGGACTGCAGCAGAATTACAGGAGAAAAACACACAATGAGGAGGATTATTCATATAGAACATACAGTAGAAGTCAGGATTATTAACCCCCCTGTATATTTTTCCTTAATTTCTGTTTAACGGAGAGAAGATTTCTCAACACATTTCTAAACATAATAGTTTTAATAACTCATTTATAATAACTGATTTATTTTATCTTTGCCATGATGACAGGCCTGTACCAAGCCTATTGAAAGGGGTGGTTCTTTTTTTTTTCTCAAAAAGTGGAGCTTTTTGCAGTTATTCTCCTCAATTTCTATTAAATCATGTGGTCCAAATACTGCATTTTAGTGACATTTTACGCACTAATCTTTGCTGCATTAGCTTGTCGGATGGTGATCATAACCACACTTTTTGATGCAACAAAAATATTTCCTACAATTTTGTCAAAGTGTTTACCATACTATTTTACCACAAAGTGTTTATTTAGAAATGTGTGTTTAAACTGTAAATTATTACAGTTTTATAAATAGTGTTATAAGACTAGAATCTTGAATTTTGAATAAAGTATGAAAAAATACCTATTTTTAAAATACAAATTTATTATCATGCATCATTAAAAAACTATTAGGAATCTGTTAAAACTTATTAAAAACCAATTACAAACATTAAAAACTATAGCCTGTTTATAAATAACAAACTGGCCAGCTCATTTCCTCGGTCAGAATTTGTAAATTTGAATAATCAAAAATTAAATGTGTCTTAAAGCCTTCTTCTATTGGTTACTTTTACAATTTATGATGGCACGCTGTCAAATAACAAACGAGCTTACATAGGGGCCAAATTTCTTTCGTCAGCGGGGAGTGGGTCTGTCGAACCACCCAAACCCCCCTTGGCTACGGGCCTGTGACAGTACATAATACTTGACTAGATATTATTCAAGATACTAGTATACAGCCATATCACCCTGCAGCCCAAGACCGGTTACTCACTATAGCTAAGCAGGGCTGAGCCCGGTCAGTACCTGGATGGGAGACCACATGGGAAAACTAGGTTGCTGTTGGAAGTGGTGTTAGAGAGGCCAACAGGGGCGCTCAACCTGTGGTCTGTGTGAGTCCTAATGCCCCAGTAAAAGTGAAGGGGACACTATACTGTCGGTGGGTGCCGTCTTTCGGATGAGACGTTAAACCGAGGTCCTGACTCTCTGTGGTCATTAAAAATCCCATGGCACTTCTCGTAAAGAGTAGGGGTGTAACCCCGGTGTCCTGGCCAAAGTCCCTCAATCGGCACTTACCCATCATGGCCTCCTAATCATCCCTATCCACTGAATTGGCTCTATCACTGTCTCTTCACTCCACCGATAGCTGGTATGTGGTGAGCGCACTGGCGCCGTTGTTCTGTGGCTGCCGTCGCATCATCCAAGTGGATGCTACACACTGGTGGTGGTGTGGAGAGACCCCCCTCATGATTGTGAAGCGCTTTGGGTGTATGGCCATACACAATAAATGCGCTATATAAATATACATTACATTACATTATACAGCTTAAAGTGACATTTAAAGGCTTAACTAGGTTAACTAGGCAGGTTAGGGTAAGTAGGCAAGTTATTGTATAACAGTGGCTTGTTCTGAAGACAATCGAAACAAATATTGCTTAAGGGGGCTAATAATATTGACCTTAAAATGTTTTTTAAACAGTTTTTTTATTGTAGCCGAAATAAAACAAATAAGAGTTTCTTCAGAAGAAAAAATATGACAGGAAATACTGTGAAAAATTCCTTGCTCTGTTAAATATCATTTTACTGGAGGGCGAATGATTCTGACTTAATAATCATAATAATATCTGACAAACTATAAAATACATTTTTATCAAGCAATGTTTCAATGAACTAAATTGAACTCAATTTAGGAAAACAAACGCAGATGACAAAAAAATAAATAAATCTAATTTTAATGAACCGTTCCAGGAATTTACTGAGTGTATAAATGTTTCATCCAATGATCTGTTAATAATTAAAGCAGTCTAAACATTCACCATATTTCTGTTGCATTCACAAAATCATTGCAAAACCTCCTCACAGTCGCTCAGAAGTTGCTCCATTAATAGTGAAGCTCAAGGTAAGGCTGTTCAAACTATTTATTTTAGCTACAGCAGATGCAGAGCACATTCACAAACACCACAAGCTCATTGACAGGGAATCCTTCTGCTGGTACCACACTTTTCATAAAAAAAAGATTGAGAAGACTGAGAAAAAAAAAGATTTTCTTGAGAAAGAAAGAGTTTAACCTTGACTGCCAACCTCAGGAGGTCAAACATTCTCCATTATGTCTATTGACATTTTATAGCGATTTAATTTTGCAAGAGGTTTGTGAAAATATATAAAAATCATTACGGGTAATGCCTCAGTTCATGGTAACATTGCATTAAATTAATAAAAAGGGAGAGTAAAGTCATTTATTATCTCAGGAATAAATGACATATATACATGTATTTATATTAAAGCTATTTTAAGTTAGATTTAACATTTTCAAATATCGGCATCTTTATTTTACTTTCGATTAAAGGTGCAGTATGCAAGCTTGACACCAAGTGGTTAAACTAGATATTGCACACTTGGTTCAAAACAAATGCAAGCGCAGGTTGCCAGATTGATGTGAGTGTGCCTGACTATTGAGCCTAAAGGCTGATTTAAATTGTGTTCTAAATGAAAGCAGCGGCACGCGATAGAAGGAATATTTGTCACATCGTCCTAATCAACAGCTAAAATTGATTTTTTTAGTTGAACAACAGAAAACTGACAATGATCACCTCAGGTACACCTCATGTGCTTTATTCTGTTAAATGCTAATAATGTGAGTTTGAATGTCATTTTACATGACATGTATTGCCATACTACTGAAAGCAGCAGCAGATAGTAGATACAATAAAATAAACGTTTGAAATGAAACTTCAGTGCAAACCAACACATATCAGTGATTCAGCATGTACATGTAATATTGTTAAAGAGGTTTAATTAGATTATAAATCTTACCATTTTGTTGGAGTGCAGTGAGTGCACTATTCTGTACTTCTGAATGGCTGGATTTACATTTCTGTCGTGTTTCGTCTGGTGCAAAACAGCCAAATTGCTTTTCGCTGCAAATCTCGTAACGTAGTGTGTTGGAAGGACACGAGGTTACACTGTAACCTGCTCACCTAATGTTTACGTTCGTAAAAAATTATATTATTTGCGAATTAATAACCTCATGTGGAACTCTGAATCTGCAACTTAATTCGGAGTCTGCTACTGTCCACCGGAGGTCGCATTTCAGTCATGGACAAATGCTTTGAGAGCCTTCCTGACTGAATGAATCAAATACGCTGTTTTCCATCAAGGCAACTGAAATATAATTGGCTATAATTGGCTAAACTGGCATTGGGCGGGTTAAACGACCGGGTTAAGCGACCAAAACAAAGACAGCCGTTCGGGCACGTAACTCACACTTTCAAAGCAGAATATTTGACTTCACCATTGTTTTTCAGATAAACAAGAATGTTAACTTAGCATGTTTCTTAAATATCTGCAATCTTATTATGGCATTTTTTATGCTTTAGAAGAGTCAAAAACGTACATACAGCACCTTTAAGTAAATGCAGCCTTGAGCAGAACTTATTTTAGAACAATTATACATAAATAAAATTAATAAATAAATATATATATTTTAAAATAAAGCTACCCCAAATTTACTAGAAAATATTGTTGTGTTCAGTCCATTATTATTATTGTTTATTATTATTATTTTGCCATAGAAAAAACAATTAGATTCAGTTGTTATTTTGCTATTCCAACTTCCTTCATTCATTTTCTTTTCGGCTTAATCACTTTATTAATCTGGGGTCGCCATAGCGGAATAATCCGCCAATTTATCCAGCATATGTTTTACACAGCGGATGCCCTTCCAGCCACAATCCAACACTGGGAAACACCCATACACTCTTGCATTCACACACGTACACTACGGCCAATTTAGCTTATTCAATTCCCCTATACCGCATGTCTGTGGATTGTGGGGGAAACCGGAGCACTCGGAGGAAACCCATGCCAACACGTTGAGAACATGCAAACTCCACAGAGCTATTCCAAATTTTTACTTAAAATTTTGTTTCTTTAGTGTTCGCGAACATCCAAATATAACCTCATATACAAAATGCAAAAACAAAACAACACAATAGAAGTCCATTGTTATTAACTGAGGAAAACCATATAGAGTACGGCTGCAAAATATACAGTTGAAGTCAGAATTTTTAGCCCCCTTTTGATTTATTTTTCTTTTTTAAATATTTCCCAAATTATGTGCAACAGAGCAAGGAAATTTTCACAGTATGTCTGATAATATTTTTTCTTCTGGAGAAAGTCTTATTTGTCTTATTTCGGCTAGAATAAAAGCAGTTTTAAATTTTTTCAAAAACCATTTTAGGGACAAAATTATTAGCCCCTTTAAGCTATTTTTTTTCCGATAGTCTACAGAACAAACCATCGTTATACAATAACTTGCCTAATTACCCTAACCTGCCTAGTTAACCTAATTAACCTAGTTAAGCCTTTAAATGTCACTTTAAGCTGTATAGAAATGTCTTGAAAAAACATCTAGTCTAATATTATTTACTGTCATCAATGCAAAGATAAAATAAATCCGTTATTAGAAATGAGTTACTGAAACTATTATGTTTAGAAATGTGTTGAGAAAATCTTCTCTCCGTTAAACAGAAATTGGGGAAAAAAATAAACAGGGGGGCTAATAATTCAGGGGAGCTAACAATTCTGACCTCAACTGTATATCGAAATTATGTAAATATGTAAATGTACACATTGCAATGGTTCACAATAAATCACCAATGACCATGGATTCAGCTCAAAATCTTCTATACTGTTCTACTGAAGAAAAAAAAGTCACCTACATCTTGGATGACCTGTGGGTGAGTTAATTAATCTTGCTACTAAACACAAAATGTAATGTGACCACATGTTGTACAACATTAATCGAGTCTGCTTACACTGTAAAAAATGCTGGGTTCCACACAATCCCTTCACGTCCCCTCAAGGCAAAACGATTAAGTTAACAACGGTTTTTACAATTTTAAGTTGATTAAACATAAAACAATTAAGTTGTCCCCAAAAAAAAAAAAAATAAAAAAAAAAAAATCAAGAACTGTGTTAATTTAGCACATTTTAAATAAGTAGTTTGAACAAACAGCAACATTCGTTTTAGTGTACAACTGCAGATTTGGAGTTGGCTTAGGACTTCTTTTCTAACGGTTCAGCAGAACCATTTTTACTTGTCTTGTCCCATCCAAAAAATTTAATTAGTCATTTCTTAGCCGCATATTTTAAATAATGTGTCAAACAAGCAAACCCTAGTTGTATACATGCTAATGTTTTTAACATAACTTTAAAAAAAACTCTCTATAATAAACTAAATGTATGCACAGTAGTCTGTCCAGGTCAGTGTATAAATACACGGACAACTTACATACAAATGTTATCGTAAGGAAGATAATTAAACCATGAAGCATATAAAGCTATTTAATTAGCTATTATAATATTAGTTAAAATATAGTTTTGTTCAAAGTGTTAATGAGACGGATTGTTGGTGATTGGATGGGTGTTTTGGCCCAATTGGGTAGCTTTACATGGACTAAGGAAAATTAAGACCTATATAAAACGAGTTAAGACCTACAAGACAATATTTTTCAGTGAATTTAAGACATTTTAAGGCCTAAAATTTAGGTTTTTGAAATATGACACATTTTAAAACCCTGTGGACACCCTGGTGAACACTAATGCAGTGATTCTTGACCTTTTTACTCACTTAGTGGAAAGGAATAAACTCCCTATAGACGTAACCATAATTTTCATATCATGAATATAGTGACTAAAATCATGAGATTATAGCGGCACCTTCACTATCCATATTTTAATCACGTCTATTAATGTTGTTAATACATTTATTAATATCATTAATACATTTTAATGAAGCTTTCATTTCATAGGGCCCTTTCATACACCCGGCGCAAAGCGTGACACAATTGTTGTTTACTAGTTTCAGCTCGACACAAGAGTAATTTTGCACCACGCTGTTTAAATAGCACATGCATTTGCGCTCATATGTGCGCCCATAAACATTCTGGTCTAAAAAAGGAGGTGTGTTGAGGCGCATTGCTGGTGTGTTGCTATTTTGAGAAACTAGAATAGACTGTTTAATAGACCAGCTAAGAGGAGGTCTAAAGTCCAGCGCAGAGCGTTAGTTGTGTGCCTCGCCTAAACATTGCTTAATACACGCAGGATGTACAGCAATACGCAAATATCTTTACAAACGAAAGAGAATTAAAGGATTAAAATATTACAAAAATGATTACTTTCTAGCCTACATAAATATAAAAATCACTGCCTTCATGCCTTCTTCATCTCGGGGGGCTTTTTCAGTTTATTCATGACAAATTGCTTTTGTATAATGTTATTATAAGCAGTGTTATTTATTATATGCATATTTATATTTGTTTTTATTAAAAACAAGCTTAGATTTGTCCACCTGTCAGGTTTTAGACTATATGGGGCATAGCATGTTTATTTGGATATAACTCAGTTGTTTGTCCACACTTCGTTATTATAGTTTATTTATTCGTTTGAATTAGAACTGAATTTATGGCGGCAAATCAATGCCAATAATAATCGAGCGCAGCGGTGACGTTTACACGCGAGGAGAAGTGAACCGCGAGCAGATTACAGGCCTACACGCGAGAAAACTACTGCTCGCGCGCGCGCAGGGGCTGTTCACGCGCGCGCTGAACTGATCCACCGCGAGGAAACGGGCGCTCGTGAGCTCGTCAGAAACCCTCGCGCGCGCACATCATCATCTGTGCGCACGAGAGCGAGCGAGGTCATGCCTCACAGCGCGCGCGCGATCAGTTTTTCTGCTCGCTCGCTGGCTCTTCTCTGCTCGCGCGAAACATTTTGGAGTTTTGTCAGTCTTGGGGCGGGACTTGGTTTACTTGTTATCTCTAACGCTATTGGTTACTCTCCCTTTCCGGAAGTTAGCCGGGATTGGACGCAGGTTAAAAGATAACGCCATTAAATATATATAGTTTGCAAGTCATAATCATAAGAAACTTTCTAAGATGATGTCTGAGGATTTAATCTCGAGAAACTGTCAAATAATAATGATTAATCTTCTAAAATAATTCTTGTAAAAATGGCTTTCTGAACCATTTGATTTGTCCCACGTACAGCACTTGTCTGGTTTGTTGAATTGTACTTTTATGCTGATTAACCACAACGGCAGTGCTCATTATGACACTTGGGGATATAATCTTTCTAGGAAATATTGTCTATAGAGGAGTTTAGATTATACTTGCTTTTTAGATCTTTCCATATAATGCATATTATATGCGCAGTGCAGCTTTATATATTATTATAATTGTTAACAATATTAATAATATAGATCAGTGGAAAATGGTGGTTCTAGGATTTCCTTAGGGGAACACAGACACACACACACACACACACACACACTTGAAGTCAGAATTATTTGCCCCCCTTTGAATTTTCTTTTTTAAATATTTCCAAAATGATTTTAAGGTCAATATTATTAGCCTCTTTAAGCTAATTTTTTTTCCGATAGTCATCATTATACAATAACTTGCCTAATTACCCTAACCTGCCTAGTTAACCTAATTAACCTAGTTAAGCCTTTAAATGTCACTTTAATCACTGTCATCATGGCAAATCACTGTCATCATGGCAAAGATAAAATAAATCAGTTATTAGAGATGAGTTATTAAAACTATTATGATTGAAATGTGTTGAAGAAATATTTCAGTTAAACAGAAATTGGGGGGGGGGATAAACAGGGGGGCTAATAATTCAGGGAGGCTAATGATTCTGACTTCAACTGTACATATACATATATATTAGTATATTATATACTTTAGGTTGATATTTTTCAATCTCATTTTCAGTTGATGATTGATTAACCCGCTTATAAAGACATAAAAAAATTATTAATCCAATCAAACATGAAGAATACAGTGACAGACATTTAGATGGGTGTTTATCGCCACCTATTGGAGCAACAATGTAATACCTACAATCTTCGTTTTGCTCTACTCACTGCATATATCCATTACATAATTCCACTTCAGAGGCATACAAATACCAGTTTCTATACAACATGCCCACATCTTAGAGGTCACATATATAGTGGAATAACAGACTAATGGACAGACTAATATATTTACTAATATATTTACTGTAAGCCGATGTACTATATGCACTTCATGCATGTACAGCCTATTTTATTAACTACTGTCCATCCAACTTATTCTGACTTATGTTCTTCATAGAAAATGAGCCAAGGCCAAGGAGTCTGAGAAAAAAATAAAGATTTTTTTTATCAATTAAGACGTTTGGCTTGAGTTCAGTTTAAATGTAGGTGCTAAACTTCATCAAATCGTTCAAATATGTGACAGCTGGAGATATCAAATATTATATTAGAATACCTATTATTTAATTTTTTTCAAAACAGACATTTAAAAAAATACAAGACAGCACATCTGTAAATAGTACACACACACACACACACACACACACACACACACACACACACACACACACACACACACACACACACACACACACACACACACACACACACACACACACACACACACACACACACACACACACATTTGAAGTCAGAATTATTAGTCCTGACTCCTGATTTAGCCCCGTGTATAGTTTTCCCTAATTACTGTTTAATGGAGAGATCTTTTCAACACATGGCATAACTCTCTCTTTCTCTCCCCAGTTGTACTTTAATAAAGTTTGTTACAAGAATATATCTCATTATTTTGATATGTCATTATATGACTTCATATAATTGTCATGACAGTCAGAATAGTCATTATTATGAGATTATTACAATAAATATCTCATTACTAAAAGTCATCACCTATTATTACTGAGAAAGCAAGTCTATTATAGTTTCACATTATGATAAGATATATATTATATATATATATATATATATATATATATATATATATATATATATATATATATATATATATATATATATATATATATATATATATATATATATATATGTTTTTTATTTAATGGGTAAACTCCATCCCGTCCAATCCCGGCTAACTTCCGGAAAGGGAGAGTAACCAATAGCGTTAGAGATAACAAGTAAACCAAGTCCCGCCCCAAGACTGACAAAACTCCAAAATGTTTCGCGCGAGCAGAGAAGAGCCAGCGAGCGAGCAGAAAAACTGATCGCGCGCGCGCGCTGTGAGGCATAACCTCGCTCGCTCTCGTGCGCACAGATGATGATGTGCGCGCGCGAGGGTTTCTGACGAGCTCACGAGCGCCCGTTTCCTCGCGGTGGATCAGTTCAGCGCGCGCGTGAACAGCCCCTGTGCGCACGCGAGCAGTGGTTTTCTCGCGTGTAGGCCTGTAATCTACTCGCGGTTCACTTCTCCTCGCGCGTAAACGTCACCGCTGCGCTCGATTATTATTGGCATTGATTTGCCGCCATATGAATTTAGAAATAGTTTTGAAACAAATCTTTGCGCATAACAAACGAAATTAATTATGAAGGCTAATGGATGTCTGTGCGTACAACACCTTTCCTTATCCACGAGAGTGAAAGTGAAAGTAAAGAATGAGGAGGCTCATTCTCTCATTCTTGCGCTGTAGATGGTCTGTTTTCTTGCTAGTGAAGTGCTCAGTTATTCCACTTACAAAGACCGCCATGCCATGTAAATAGCAAATGCGCTATGGCGCGACGCAAATGACTCTTAAAGGGATTGGGAGATGAGACTCTGATTGGTTTATTCTCAAAACACACCTATAACTCATTAAGAGAATAAGCTCAAACCTGTTAGACCATGCACCGGGCGCAAAGTGGAATTTTCCGTCCTTAAAATAGCAAAAGTGGATTCTGACACGCCCTTAACGCCCCATTCACACGGGGCGTCAGCTTCAACGCTTCCCATTCACTTTGAATTTGATTTTTCACTCGCTGCAGAAGTTGGGACATGCTCAACTTTTCAAGCGCCGACGGAAGCGTCAGCCAATCAGATCGCTGTATGCAAATACACCAGCTCCAACAGTGGCCTATTGCTGACTAATTTCATTGGCTGACGCTGCTATGACGATCGGGTCAGCCCCAACTTCAGACACGCCCTCTGTCAAGCGTTGACGCTGAAGCCCCGTGTGAATGGGGCGTAATGCTTTTGCGCCCTGCGCATTGGACTTTGCACCTAGATCGTTAAAATAGGGCCTATAGTCTTTGTTTCTAAATATTTATTCTGTTATTCCTCATGGTTTTTATTTCTGTTTGCTATTATTATTTCTATGTATGTGATTTGTTTTATGGCTGTTTTTAAATGTGCATTACAAATAAATGAACTTGACCATAAATTATCAATATTATCATAGTTTTGTTCAAATGTTTTTGAAGAAAGATGATTGATCAACCGGCATTCTTCAAAATATCTTCTGTGTTCAACATAAAAACAGAATCTTATAAAGGTTTAAAACCATATGAGGAAGAGTAAATGGTGAAGTAATTATTATTTTTGGGATAACTATCCCTTTAAATAATCTAAAAGGGGTGATAATTAACACATTTACAGCATTTACTTCCTTTAATTGCTCTTTATTCAATGTTCCCTGTACCACAAATAGTAATCTGCCAGTTATCATTATGAAGAATTATGTGACTGTACCTTTAAGACTCTTACTTTATATGTAAATGAGCTCTGTTATGATTGGCTATAGCCTTCACATACCCCTGTTGGTCACGATGCCATTCATTGGGCAATATGTTTGATTACAGTTTGGCTGCTTTTTTTAGGCTGTTGGCATTGAGTTACTCACACATCCAGAGATAGTACATGATCTTGACGGTTTTCTGGTACTCCACAGGTATATCCACCGATATGTCATGATAGAAACACGGACCCACTGGAAACTTCTCTGGAAGAGGCGGCCAGTTGTTTTTTCTCCCTTAGAAACAGGAAAGAAAAAGGAAAAATTACACTTGGAAGAAGAAAGTAATAGATGGTTTTGTTCAGTTAATTTCATTAAAATGTGAATTTAACTGTATGAATGGACATTTATCTCAACCATAAAAGGTTGAGCAATGAATAATGCACAAAAAATCATAATAACAGGCTGAAAAATCTGTTTGAAAAAAAGATTTGCTAACATTTACACACATTTTGTCAGAATAATATGCAATCTGGGTCTGATTTTATGCTGCATGATAAATTAAATTTTAATTGACCCTTCACCAAGAGTTTGATTGACACCGACAGGCCATCTAAACAATATTATTATTATTATTATTATTATTATTATTATTATTATTATTATTATTAATATTAATATTCAGGGGCGCAACTGCACATTTACTGAGGGGTATGCGGATTCAAGTTTTGCAAACTTGCAAAAAAAGTTACCAAAGGCCTGATATATCAATATGATACATAATAAATGTATAAAAACATGTATTTGGTATAAAAATGGATCTTGATAGAAGGATTAATAAACATTTCAGTTCCAAAAATGTGAATATTCTGACTATTTGTTCATGTGTCAGTTTTAACAGGGTTAGGAATCATTATAATCAAGTATATAAAATTTATATAGGGGAAATTTTTTAATCCAAATATTATTTTCTATTTTGTCTGAAATATATTCGGTAGGCCCACATGGAATCTGCGTGTGCAGAAATCTGCAGATTTTTAGCCCATCATTGAGTCTGTTTTTTCTTGTGTGAATGTGTGTACATTTACTCAGTTTTTAAATTCATTTCACTAATATTATTGTAATATAGTAATAGTAATATTAAAATGTTCATATGCTTTATTTACAATACAGTGGTAAAGTACACTCTCAGAAATAAAGGTACGTGAGCTGTCACTGGGGTGGTACCTTTTTTAAAAGGTACAAATTTGTACTTAAAAGGTCCATATTAATACCTCAAGGGTACATACTAGTAGCTAAAAAGTACAAAAATGTTCCTCTTTTGAGGTACCAATATGGACCCTTTAAGTACAAATGTGTACCTTTTGAAAAGGTACCACCCCAGTGACAGCTCACGTACCTTTATTTCTGAGAGTGTATATTTTCTGCCTTTTAGATATATTATATGAGTGACTTGCTTTGTTTACCAAATAAGCGGATCTAATTTGATTTGCATTGTAAACATTAAATAAAAGTTTAAAAAGTATTATTTTTTTATTTCATATTTTATATATATCAGTGTTTCCCCTACCATTACATAAGGGGGGCGCCCCGCCCTACCAACGGCTGTACCTGCCCCCTTTGAAGTCACGTTAATTGTATTATCTGTATAGCGCCAGATCACAACTTTTTTTTAAATAAACAAGCTAAATAGCCGTAAGTAATATCTTATTTACACAACAGCATGTCATTTCTGTTCTGCGCTCGCGTCACTGCAGCTAAAATATATACAGATGCAGAAATCCCAAGTCTTTCGAAAGTTCCGGGAGTCTCCCGCAAATGCATAGAGACTCCCAGATGCCCGCAAACGAATGATAATCTCCCGGAAATCGTGCGTCTCCCGCCCGGTCCTCAAATACATCCCGCATCCCTCCCCGCTCTTCAGATACGTCGCGCACATCCCATACTGTGATCTGTGATGCGAGCGGAGCTATCTCCTCTATCTAGTGTCTAGTTATGACCTCTCCTGAAGGCTCTGCGTGTCTTCCGCAAATTCATACCGGCTCCGTGATCCCCCAAAATGAATTCAAGACCCGGAAATCATAGCGACGAGAGTGAATGAGCGAGTGAACAGATCGCGAGAGGCTCAGTGATGGTCTAAACATTACATTTGATAGGTTAAATGAATACAGCAGTAAAGATATCGCGAGTGCAAATCCCCCTCTCTCTCATTGAGAGATCTGCTGTCATTAGTTGGAGATGAGCAACATATTTGAATGGTCCTGCATGTACTTAGGCTTTTTTTTTTACATAGAACAACTGAAAGTTCTGTGTTTTTGACAATATTACAAATTCACTAAAAGCTGGCTGGAATTATTAGATAAAACTTTTTTTAACAAATATTTAATAATATAACTTCTTGTAATACACTAATTGCTATAAGAAGTAGTTTATGGGCCTATTTCCTTTGAGTAAAGAAGTATTAGATTTATAGATGTGCATTTTAACAAATTTTCCTCTTTCATCATTTGCGATGTTTCCAATTTGCATTGTTTGTAATTGTTCTGTGGCGGTTCATTCTGCTGTGGTGACCCCTGATAAATAAGGCACTAAGCTGAAGTAAAATGAATGGATGAATTATTTTCTGTAAAGCTGCTTCTGGCCATGACATGTTCACATCTACATTTTTTATAAGAGACGTGTTTAATAAATGTCTCAGTAAATGGGCCAGACATTTCTGACTTTCCATACCAAGAGGCTCAGGAAATGTTCTGCCAGAAGCCCATAAAGATACATTGCAGTGACAAAAGCTGCGCAGTTTGTGAATAAAAAAAGATATAAAATAAATGTTTATTTATAATTTACAAACGGTTGTACAGTTCAAATAGTTGTTCAGTTATTTACTGCTGTCATTAAAGACCATGACTCCTTGTGTCAGTGCGAGTCTGAACAGCCACGCTGCGTTGTGCCGCAATAATAATAATAATAATAATAATAATAATAATAATAATAATATATATATATATATATATATATATATATATATATATATATATATATATATATATATATATATATATATATATTAGTGATGCCACAATTCTCAATATAATAATGAACCGTTCAGTACGACATCCACGGTTCAATACGTGCTTGTGAATTGTGGTTTTCTCGGTTTTACATTTAAATAATTTATGTGCGTTTTATTTCGCCGAATTGACTTTGTGTGTGCCTGTGAGTCCACGAGCTGAGTTGAGGAAACTCCTCCCCGCGAGTATATATTCAATAACTATGCTCTCTAAAGTTAGGGGGCGCTTAACCATCATTCCACAGCCATGGTGAGTGGAGGTGAAAAGGAAACACTACGAGGAAGCTTTTTCACCGGTGTCTTTCAAATCTCCGGTGTGGGGACATTTCGGTTTTGCCGTTGAGTATAATGCAGAGGAAGAAAAAACAGTAAGCTAAAAAATGACTGTGTGCACTGCAAGCATTGTTTTACACGTATAGCCAGGGCTTAATTTATGCCGGAACACGCCGGCTCCGGCTTCTCATTTTACCGCTCCCCATCCTCAACCACCCTCCTCCCCGTCCGCTGTTCACTTTCGTTTTCTTCCGCGATTCCCCAACCCTCTTCACGTTAGTCCGCAACACGCCCACGCTCTTCACTTTCATCCTTAGTCCGTGAGACCCCTCCGCCATCCAACGCCCTCTCCCGCTCTTCACTTTCGTGCGCGACACCTCTCCATCCGCGGGTAACATGCCGGATCTACTCACAATTAAGAAGCTATATTACAAATCATAAAGAAAAGGAAATATTCAAAAAAGTCCCAACTAATGTGGAACAATATTTTATTGATATAATAAAACAAAAAGGATTACATAATAGACACATATCACACATATACAATAGACTAATTCTGGATTCAACAGATAACACCCTTCATATTAAGGCAAAATGGGAATTCGAACTTAATGAAAAAATTGAGGATGATATTTGGGAAAACATATGTTCAGAATGTCATAAGGGGATCAATAGCCATAATTGGAAAGAGTTTGACTGGAAAACAAAAATGAGGTTTTTTAGAACACCATTGATGGTTTCAAAATATGCTAACAGTCCACAGTCAGAGGAATGCTGGAGGGGTTGTGGGAATGTGGGTAATCATGCACATATATTTTGGGAATGTCCGAAGATACTTGCATTTTGGCAAGGGGTAAAGATTGAGATAATGAAAATGATGCATTTAGATATACCTTTTACTCCCATGTTTTTCTTGCTTGAAGGGATACCCCAGGATATATATAATAAAAATCAGAGATATATACTCCATATACTTTTACTAAGTGCAAGAAAGACTATAACAATAAATTGGATGAAGCCACACCCTCCAACAATAGTACAATGGATAGAAAAACTTGAATCTATATACAGAATGGAGTATATGACTGCTCAACTTCAATTGAAACTGGATATTTTTAAACAAAGATGGGCACCTGTTACTTTATATCTGAACAGGACATAGTATTTCCAGCTCCTTTGAAACTGAAATTTGTTTTTATTTACATCTAGGGTTACTTTTAGTTTTTTTTTTCTCTGTCCTTTTTTTTTTTTTAAATAATCGCTGCTGTCACTGAATGTTTTGTTCTGTAAAATGTTTTAATGTATAAAAATAAAGTAAAAAAAAAAACAAAAAAAAAAAAAAAACATGCCGGATCTGTTACCCCGATCTGTTCCGGGACCTCGCACTTCACAAATTAAGCACTGCGTATAGCCTACTCAAAACGGAAACACTTCCAACATGACTACACATCTCCGGTGCCATCACCCAGCAATATCACTCTCTGAAGGCAGGATAGCAGAGAAGGTAATAAAGTCAACAATCCCTCGCTGAATCTTCCCAGCAAACATACCCAACTGTTTCCGAGAGACACAAACAAATGTTTATTTGAAATGGTCAATTTATGTTTAACTTCACATGCATGTTTATTTTCAAAATGCAAGAGTTTGTGTTCCCCAGTTTGTACATGGGCTACCAGCAGCTGTGAGATTTCAGTAATCATTTTTTTATTATACAATACACCAGGAACTAGTGTACGTTTCTTGGCTTTTAAGTAAAATAAAGGAGTATTGCAATAAATCGTTTTTATGTTTTTCTCCTATTGCCTATTGCATTAAGCATAAAATAAAAAAAAAAAAAAATAAAAAAACACATGTCAAGCCATCAGAACCGAACCGAAAACCGTGTTAAAAACCGAGGTATGTATTGAACCGTAGGCTAACTGTATTGTTGCATCCCTAATATATATATATATATATAAAGTTTTTAGTTATGACAATCCTAAAATCATTCCGCATAAATCTACAGATTTATTTATTTATTTTTTTCAAAATTCTCAGCAGAAATAGCAAAAAATGTTCGCAGATTCTGTCTGGCCCTAATATTTAGGCCTGTACTTATAAACATACATTTTGTGTGGTCCCTTTTATTTTGACTAAATAATTAATTCATTAATAACAATAAATAAAGAACATTTTTCAGATTATTCTTCTAACTTTTGACCTCAACTGTAAGTATGATTTGACTGTTTATTTTGATAAACTTTTACATCTACATGAACATTACACTTGGCTGTGTGACTGCATGTTATTGTTTTAAATGATTTTGAATTAAAACGTGTGCGCCAACGTTTGCAACTCATACTGTACTTTGCCATTCTATCCGCTATCTTCCGTGTATGTATTTTCCTGTATTTCTCCCGCATTTGTAATGTTTCTATGAAAAGTGAAAGCAGCTATAGAGCCGATCTCAAGTGTGATATAATTGCAAGAACTGTTTAAGAGAATTATGCTTTCGCATTATTTTGGATTGACAGCATGTTGAAATTAATACAAAAACAGCCGCATTCATGCCCTTTTCAGTAAAGCTTCATGCCTCCATCGCCGCCCTTATGCAGCCTCTGATCAGTCAATTAAAGTATAACTGTGCTGAATGACGGACGTGCTCCATAGGGATAAAGACGCGATTTGAATGAATAAAACAGATACTTGGAGATTCGGGTGTGTGAACAGACAAATACACTTAATAATATGTAAACATGTTTTATTTTAAACACAACTAATATTATCTTAAATAAGCATAAACAAAACTAATGTTTTCATTGCATTCCTAATGTCACACCTCTCTTATCAAACGAAGATTCATTTGCTGCTCTTCACTAAATAACTGTAGTAACTTTAATCAATATTTAAATGCAGTAAATACTAATTTTATCTTTTGAAGCTGACGGTCCATACATTTACGGCTATCAAGCGTTTACCATAAAGTCAACTTTAAGCCAGCCCTATGGCTTTAGCCCATAGAATTATACTGTTTTTCACATATATACAGGATGGAAGTATGCGATTTCGGACGCAGTCCATGTGTGGCCGCGCGTCACTGCCCCCCTGCCAGGACAAAACCACCTCGTCTGCATTTATGTTAAGTAAAAGCCCATGCAGTGACTGGGTGGCGATAATGAATAATTAATGATATGGCGCCCCGTCACTCCCAAAACAAGTTGATTAGAAGTATGGTATTAATAGTGTGGGTTAAGCTTACCAATCTCTTATTATCCAATTTGTCATGGCAGTTTTCATTTTAAGGCATTGTTTGTTCTTTTTTTCGTTTTCTATTTTGCGCTCCACGTCTCTTCACTCTTCTGTCCATTTTGAACATGTGACTGTAACCGAGCAACGGATCAATCAAATGGTTAACGGAGGGGGAGGGGTGGTATAATTTTTTATTTAATATAATACAATATTATATTCATATAAAATGCAGGATAAACATTTGTAACCAAAATATTTATTTATTTTTATTATTTGAAACTTTTAATAAGGATAATTTAAAAAAAACTAATTTGGCACAATGGCGCCCCCCATTTGTGGTGCCCCTATGCGCCGCATATACTGCATACACCCTTTTTGCGCCACTGCCACATACATACATACATGTCAAAAAAGACATTTATTTTGGATGCAAATAATCTGTTCCCTACGGAGACCCGGAAGGGACGTGATGGTGGGAAAAATACTGAGTGGGAGAAAAAAAAAAACAGTGATAGGAAATTTTATTTTATTTTTTTTTAAGTTTTTGCGTTCCCTCGCAAAACAGTTTTTCCACAAACACTTCCTGTTCACTTCATACATGTCAACCCTCCCGTTTTTGCCTGGATTATCCCGTATTTTACAATTCTATCCTGCTATCATCACATCATTCAGTATTTTCCCATCTTTCTCGTGTATTTTTAATCTTGAAAACACGCTGAAATGAATATAAAAATGTCTTCATTCACTTTCTTTCCATTAAAGCTGTGCGTCGATCATCACCCTTCATATGCAACCTCAGGTAATACTGAATGATGTGATGATAGCAGGATAGAATTGTAAAATACGGGATAATCCAGGCAAAAACGGGAGGGTTGACATGTATGAAGTGAACAGGAAGTGTTTGTGGAAAAACTGTTTTCCGAGGGAACGCAAAAACTTAAAAAAATATATATTTTCCTATCACAGTTTTTTTTTTTCTTTGTTCCACCCATTTTTTTTCTCCCACTCAGTTTTTTTTTTCCACCATCACGTCCCCTCCGGGTCTCCGTAGTTCCCAGCATTAAAACTGTAAACTTACAATTCCTAGAGTCCTTTAAGAGGTCCTTTTTAGAAGACCTTTAAGATATATATTGCAACTCGGATTTTTTTTTAAGAATTGTGACTCTTGTAACTGTGAGTTTATATCTTGCAATCCTGTTCAAACAGAATGCCTGAGTATACTGCTCAAGTGGCGTTTCAAAGATGGCGCCGAGTCAAATGACTTGCCTTTAAGGGACTTTGGTTATTATATTCTATACAACCATAAAGTCTGAATCAGTACATGAAATGACAAATGTTCTAAAAACTATACCCCTAAATTAAATAAACAAATAAAAACTAAATCTTAATACACAAAGCAAATGCTCTAAGTGCACTCAAAAATGAATTTTGCTGCTTGTTCAAACTACTTATTTAAAATGAGTTGAAACTAGTTGTCAAGATACTGAATTTTGCTACTTAATTAAAAAAAAGCTAACATTTCAGCACTGTTGAGTGGATTTTGTTGAGCACGTGAACACAATGGCCCATCAACAGTGCTTATGAACGTGCTTAACAGATCTCAAATGTTAGCGGGAAATTCGATTGGTACCAAAATTTAGTATCATAACAACAAGTGTTGAGGGTAACGCATTAAAGTAATGCGAGTTACATAATAAAACTACTTTTCTAAGTAACGAGTAAAGTAACGCATTACTTTTAAAAATGTAGTAATACTATTTGAGTTCCTTTTTTTGTTACGCAAGTTACTTTCTTTAATTAATTCGCTTTTAAAAAGTAATTTACTGACTTCAAATTGAGATGAGAGAATTCGTTCATTATTTGAACACATGAAAGAAAAGGAATTGTACTTGAAAATGGTTTGTACTTTACTAATAAGACAAAAAATACAAAAGCAGCAAACACATTGCTTTAAACTTTCATTAATCTGTATATTCGGCATGTAGAGCTCTGGGTTCAGGAAGTTCTCCGAAGACATTATCCTACATTATTTTTTTTTTATGTGTTTTTTAAAGGTACATAAAAATCTAGGTTAAACAGTGTGTTGTTAATTGCAGAGCTCCTCTATTTAAAAAAAAAAATCTGCAAGTTCTAAAAAAGATTGTATCTGAAATGTGCATTCTTTTTGACAAGGAGTTGACTATGGATCCTGAATTTTTGATCCTTGGTCTACCAGATCAATCTTTGATTTTATCCAATGAAAGGAGACTTTACAATCTTCTTACGTTTGCAGCCAGGAAAAATATATTATTGAGATGGATAAGCGATAAGACTCCGACTATTTCAGGATGGCACAAGATTTTAATGGAACTAATCCCGCTGGAATATTTACCATGTTTAGTTAATGGCCGGCCAGATCAGTTCTATAATCTTTGGAAGCCTTATATTAGCAATTTAGAGGCTGATTTGTCAACTATTCTGTGGAAACGCTTTCCTCCCCAGGTACCTCAAGTGACTGCATAGAATTTTGAATTTGTATTGTGCTACCATTATGCTTACCTATATTATTTTAATTATTTTATTTCTATTTATCCCGCTTTTTTTATGTATTCTGAATATCTTAAAAAAAAATTCTCTTTTTTTGTGACCCGTTATATGTATTTTTGCTTTGTGTTTTGTTTAAGTTGAAAAATGTTCAATAAAGACATTTGACAAAAACATTTTTTTTTTTTAGATTTTTAGAAAATATGTGAATCAGTGGACTCACTCAATCAATTCATTTTCATTGAGAGCCCTGAACTGGACCGCTTTTGTGGTCAGATAGTCAAGAAGTGGCTCAGAAAGAGAAGCTCAGAGAGTATCAGACTACAACAGAGACTACAGAGATGAAGATCAAAACCAGTAACAATCCATCCCAGTAAATCACAATTAGTGTTTAACAACACTGTTTATATTATTAATATGCTTTATTATTATTCTAACAATAAGGTTCCTTTAATAGAAGTCCTCTGTATTTATGTATAGGTAACTGTTGATCTGGGACCTTGCACCCGGACAGTGTTGTGCATACAGTACATTTAGTTACATGACAATTCGTTTTTTAAAAATGTAAATGGTTCTTAAATAAAAGTCATGTTGAAAAAGAAATGTATATAATTTACAAAATACATTACAAAATATTTGGCTTGATTTGATACATTATTTAAAATATAAGTAGCTAAGACAAAAATACACTTTCCGAGGCAGAAACAAGCTTCCATAGAAACCTCTAACAAGTCTATGACAAATCTCATCTTCAAATGATGAAAATCCTAATTTTTTTTCTATCTGACTCAAGTTTAATGAACTCTTAGTTCCCTTTTACCATCAAGACTAAAAACTTTTACTGTGGGTAGTCTATTGTAGATCTGTTTGCATTACCCTACAGTTGCACAAACTGAAATTATGAATTGAAAACACGTCCAAAGGAAATGTCTATTTGGCAAAAACTCCCACTCACACACACTTCAGACTGGCAAGAGGTGGTTTTTCAGGCAATTAGAAAAAGCAATTGTTCTGCAAAACTGCAATAGAAACGGTTTTAGCTGCACTGTAAAAATGTAAATGGCAAAGAGTCAAGACAACAAGATTTTTTTGTTAACTTATTTTAATTAAAAACAAAATAGACGTTTACCAATAAAAAGGATGTTTAGCACTTTTAGCAGTTAAACAAAACATTCTGGCTATACTTCCGTAAATTTATAGTTATTTTGTATTTCATTTATTGATCACTCCGTGTCATCAACTAAACTATTATTGATTCACATTTTGAATGCATGTTGCCTACACTTTTGCACACATTTGTTCTGCACTTTATGGCTTGATTCTGAATTATTTTGTTGATTTTTATATATTAAAAACATGTTTTCTGTTCAAAGACAATCTTTTACATTTATTTTTGTTTTTCTGCAAGTTGATGTTGCACTCCAAACGTGACTTTGTGATTTAGGGTTCAAAAAGACTAATGACAATAGTGTTTATTTCTTATAGGAATGGCATGTATATTTGCAGTACGTCTTGCTGGATGGATCACACTGAAGCTGAATACTTCTAATTAATTTATTATATATTATTTCAGTCAATACATGTCAGTTTTTGTGGTTTGAGTTTCACAAAAACCTCTGGCGTTTCGTTTGTTCTGCTTCATTGTCTACAGTTATATCAATTTCTAATTGGTTATCTATTTAAGAAAGCTTTAGATCAATTATTCAGCAAGTATTTTATTCATTTCATGCCATTTGCACATATACTCAGTCAATCGTCTTTAAAAGAAAACATTTCTTAGTGTTTAGTCTCGTTACCATAGTGACATGTTCTGAGAATAGAACGCGTTCCAAAGTGTTCTAAAAGCCTTGCATCATAGAAAATCTCCAGTGGGTTTGTTATAGTGGCGTCGAACAGGTTGTGTCTTTGGCTTATCAGTGTTTCAATACTTGCGTTCTTATTGATTGAGTTCGCCAGTGTTTTTACGGCTGTTTTAGCGTTTAAACATCTTCCTGTTTGAGTGATTCACGGTGCAAGACCGAAATCCTCATTCCATTCCAACTTGCAAACCCCAAGTGTTTAAGTGGTTCGAGGTGAAAGCCTGAAACCCTATAGCGTTCGATATGATTGGTGAGATGTATTCCAATCTTACATCCCCAAAACTGAGTGTTGACCCCACAACATCAGCTGTCAATGTGGAGGAAGACGAAATGGAATTTGAAATCTCTTTCAAGATCTACCAGCGCCAGGAAAAAGTGCAGCAGGTCAAAGAAAGGCCTAGAAACGGCACTAATAGTGAGTCATATATACATTGTGATTTGAATATCCAGTGTTTTCCTGACATAATATTATACTTACTATTAAAAAATAATGTTTGTACAGTGTTAATGTTTGTAAAGTATAATAGACAGCTGGTTGAATTCCTGTTTTCATAAAGAGCTCTGTTAAATTCCTGTAAAATCTGCAGTAACTTACTTGCAGCAGTTCGCCAGTAACTTACTGAAAATCAATTACAGAAAAAAAATACAGCGTTTACATTTACAGCACCACTTATCTTGCTGTATACGTATTTACAGAATTGTATGCATATCTTAACTGTAAAATATACAGTAATTTTCACAAAGCAACTTTAAAATACAAAAACATCCTGCATAAATGTCTTACAGTAAAACACAGTTCATGACAGTTAAATACTGTGTCATTTACAAAATGTTTAACAGTGAGGCTATAGCAGGATGTACATGTGATAATAACTCCTGGCATTATTAGTTCATATTTATGATATTATTTCATCAGTAGGATAATCACTGTGCTACACAGTTAATGACAAGCAGAAACAGAATATGCTGAAATAGTAAATGTTACATATTGCAGTCTTTTTATGAATTGGTGAATATTCACTTGAATATTATTAGGCTATTATTGCATTCAAGTGCATCTTAGTGAAACACTTGGTGTAAATTAATGTTGTATCTCATTTTCAGCTTTTCTAATTCAACTTTAGTCTAAAATCCCTTATTAAATTGAAGTGTTTACTTTTCTATTAAAAAGGTGCACTGAACATGTATTTTTATATTGTTTGGTGCACTGACCATTTGTGTAAGCAATTTTATATAACATGAAAATAATAAAATATAATATTATTATAATCAATTACAATAAATAATAATAAAATACAAAAAATGGATATTTCATGGTTAAAGTATTTTTAGTGCAGCAAATCCATGGTAAATTTGTGGTGACCTTGGCTTAGCTACAATAACTTTTTCAAATGTTTATGTATTAATATATATATATATTGTGCAATCATTTCTCTTTTAACAGACGAGAAGGAGAAAGTGAAGAAGCAGAAAAAGAAAAAGAAGAGCAGGATTGGCTCTTTTATCAGAGCTGCCCTTAATTGCTTTTGCTTCTCTAGAAGAGATGAGACGTTCCGACTTTCATCCTCTGATGGTAAATGATGGTTTCTGCATCTAGATATTTTTTAGACTATAATGTTAGAAATAAGCTGTATTTTTACTCCGCTTTATCATTTAACATCTCCTTGAAAATGACTGTACTATGTGCAAACTGCAATCGTTTCTTTTTTAACAGACTATGAGAATGAGATCTATCAGAAAATGATGGTGAAAGTGGAAGAAGTGGAGATGATGCTGAACGAGGAGGTGGTGGAGAAGGTGGAGGAGGTGATTAAAAAGGAGGATGAGATTTTGGAGAAAGAGGAGGAGGTGGTGATGGAACAGGAGGAGGTGAAGGAGAAACAGGAGGAGGTGGTGATGGAAAAGGAGGAGGTGAAGGACAAAGAGGAGGAGGTGGTGATTGAACAGGAGGAGGTGAAGGAGAAACAGGAGGAGGTGGTGATTGAACAGGAGGAGGTGAAGGAGAAAGAGGAGGAGGTGAAGGAGAAACAGGAGGAGGTGGTGATTGAACAGGAGGAGGTGAAGGAGAAAGAGAACACAAATGAAGAGAAGCCAAAGGAGGAAGAGAAGAAAAAGAAAAGAAAGAAAAAGATTAGCAGCCGGCTGTCAGAAGAAGAGTTTTGGAGGAGGAAAATGGAGGAGGAGGAGAAGAAACGTGGGGAGGAGAAGGTGGAGGAGAAAGAGGAGGAGGTGGTGATGGAACAGGAGGAGGTGAAGGAGAAACAGGAGGAGGTGGTGATGGAAAAGGAGGAGGTAAAGGACAAAGAGGAGGAGGTGGTGATTGAACAGGAGGAGGTGAAGGAGAAACAGGAGGAGGTGGTGATGGAAAAGGAGGAGGTAAAGGACAAAGAGGAGGAGGTAGTGATTGAACAGGAGGAGGTGGAGAAAGAGAACACAAATGAAGACAAGCCAAAGTTCTTGATTGGACAAATAAAGGAGGAGGACGACATGATGAAAAGAGAGATGGAGGAAGACATGATGAAAGCAGAGAAGGTGAAAAATGAGGAGGAAATAAAATACATTGAAAATGAGGAGAGGGAGGAGGAGGAGAACACGGAGGAGGAGATAGTTAAGAAGAAGAGAAGGAGAAGGAGGAGGCCAAGAAGAAATTGCAGTGTGGAAGAGGAGGAGGCGAATAAAAAGGAAAGTGAGGAGGTGGAAAAGAACGCAGAGGAGAAAGAGATGAATGACACTGAAAAGGAGGAGAACATGGAAGAGGAGAAAGTGAAAAAGAGGAGGAGGAGGAGGAGGCCCAGGAAACAGGAAGAGAAGACAGAAGATAAAATAGAGGAGGACAAGCTCAAGTGGCCCAGCACCAGACCTGCCTCCAGGGCTGAGGCTGCATTACGAGAGGGAAAGACAATCATATATTATTTTGGGGGCGAGGGAAAGTTTAAAGTTCAATAAAGTTGTGTTGTACAAAAACAAAAGGGTGTGTTGTGTTTACCTGCTTAATTGTCTGTTTCAAAAGTGTTGAAGTTTGTGTTGACAATTGTTCCCCTGTTTCTAAAAAACAATTTAAGTGTGTGTTGTACTATGTATATTATAAATGTATGTTACAAACTTGCATACATACATATACACACATACATATACACACATGCGTACATACATACATACATACATACATATATATATATATATACACACATGCACACACACTCGCACACACACTCACATACATACATACATACACACATACATACATACAGGGGCGCAACTGCACATTTACTGAGGGGTATGCGGATTCAAGTTTTGCAAACTTGCAAAAAAAGTTACCAAAGGCCTGATATATCAATATGATACATAATAAATGTATAAAAACATGTATTTGGTATAAAAATGGATCTTGATAGAAGGATTAATAAACATTTCAGTTCCAAAAATGTGAATATTCTGACTATTTGTTCATGTGTCAGTTTTACAGGGTTAGGAATCATTATAATCAAGTATATAAATTTATATAGGGGAAATTTTTTAATCCAAATATTATTTTCAATTTTGTCTGAAATATATTCGGTAGGCCCACATGGAATCTGCGTGTGCAGAAATCTGCAGATTTTTAGCCCATCATTGAGTCTGTTTTTTCTTGTGTGAATGTGTGTACATTTACTCAGTTTTTAAATTCATTTCACTAATATTATTGTAATATAGTAATAGTAATATTAAAATGTTCATATGCTTTATTTACAATACAGTGGTAAAGTACACTCTCAGAAATAAAGGTACGTGAGCTGTCACTGGGGTGGTACCTTTTTTTAAAAGGTACAAATTTGTACTTACAAGGTCCATATTAATACCTCAAGGGTACATACTAGTAGCTAAAAAGTACAAAAATTTTCCTCTTTTGAGGTACCAATATGGACCCTTTAAGTACAAATGTGTACCTTTTGAAAAGGTACCACCCCAGTGACAGCTCACGTACCTTTATTTCTGAGAGTGTATATTTTCTGCCTTTTAGATATATTATATGAGTGACTTGCTTTGTTTACCAAATAAGCGGATCTAATTTGATTTGCATTGTAAACATTAAATAAAAGTTAAAAAAGTATTATTTTTTATTCATATTTATATATATCAGTGTTTCCCCTACCATTACATAAGGGGGGGGCGCCCCGCCCTACCAACGGCTGTACATGCCCCCTTTGAAGTCACGTTAATTGTATTATCTGTATAGCGCCAGATACACAACTTTTTTTTAAATAAACAAGCTAAATAGCCGTAAGTAATATCTTATTTACACAACAGCATGTCATTTCTGTTCTGCGCTCGCGTCACTGCAGCTAAAATATATACAGATGCAGACATCCCAAGTCTCTCGAAAGTTCCGGGAGTCTCCCGCAAATGCATAGAGACTCCCAGATGCCCGCAACGAATTGATAATCTCCTCGGAAATCGTGCGTCTCCCCGCCCGGTCCTCAAATACATCCCGCATCCCTCCCCGCTCTTCAGATACGTCGCGCACATCCCATACTGTGATCTGTGATGCGAGCGAGCTATCTCCTCTATCTAGTGTCTAGTTATGACCTCTCCTGAAGGCTCTGCGTGTCTTCCGCAAATTCATACCGGCTCCGTGATCCCCCAAAATGAATTCAAGACCCGGAAATCATAGCGCGAGAGTGAATGAGCGAGTTGAACAGATCGCGAGAGGCTCAGTGATGGTCTAAACATTACATTTGATAGGTTAAATGAATACAGCAGTAAAGATATCGCGAGTGCAAATCCCCCTCTCTCTCATTGAGAGATCTGCTGTCATTAGTTGGAGATGAGCAACATATTTGAATGGTCCTGCATGTACCTAGGCTTTTTTTACATAGAACAACTGAAAGTTCTGTGTTTTTGACAATATTACAAATTCACTAAAAGCTGGCTGGAATTATTAGATAAAACTTTTTTTAACAAATATTTAATAATATAACTTCTTGTATACACTAATTGCTATAAGAAGTAGTTTATGGCCTATTTCCTTTGAGTAAAGAAGTATTAGATTATAGATGTGCATTTTAACAAATTTTCCTCTTTCATCATTTGCGATGTTTCCAATTTGCATTGTTTGTAATTGTTCTGTGGCGGTTCATTCTGCTTTGGCGACCCCTGATAAATAAGGCACTAAGCTGAAGTAAAATGAATGGATGAATTATTTTCTGTAAAGCTGCTTCTGGCCATGACATGTTCACATCTACATTTTTTATAAGAGACGTGTTTAATAAATGTCTCAGTAAATGGGCCAGACATTTCTGACTTTCCATACCAAGAGGCTCAGGAAATGTTCTGCCAGAAGCCCATAAAGATACATTGCAGTGACAAAAGCTGCAGTTTGTGAATAAAAAAAAAGCAAAAAAAAAAACACATGTCAAGCCATCAGAACCGAACCGAACCGAAAACCGTGTTAAAAAACCGAGGTATGTATTGAACTGTAGGCTAACTGTATTGTTGCATCCCTAATATATATATATATAAAGTTTTTAGTTATGACAATCCTAAAATCATTCCGCATAAATCTGCAGATTTTTTTTACAAAATTCTCAGCAGAAATAGCAAAAAATGTTCGCAGATTCTGTCTGGCCCTAATATTTAGGCCTGTACTTATAAACATACATTTTGTGTGGTCCCTTTTATTTTGACTAAATAATTAATTAATTAATAACAATAAATAAAGAACATTTTTCGATTATTCTTCTAACTTTTGACCTCAACTGTAAGTATGATTTGACTGTTTATTTTGATAAACTTTTACATCTACATGAACATTACACTTGGCTGTGTGACTGCATGTTATTGTTTTAAATGATTTTGAATTAAAACGTGTGCGCCAACGTTTGCAACTCATACCGTATTTTGCCATTCTATCCGCTATCTTCCGTGTATGTATTTTCCTGTATTTCTCCCGCATTTGTAATGTTTCTATGAAAAGTGAAAGCAGCTATAGAGCCGATCTCAAGTGTGATATAATTGCAAGAACTGTTTAAGAGAATTATGCTTTCGCATTATTTTGGATTGACAGCATGTTGAAATTAATACAAAAACAGCCGCATTCATGCCCTTTTCAGTAAAGCTTCATGCCTCCATCGCCGCCCTTATGCAGCCTCTGATCAGTCAATTAAAGTATAACTGTGCTGAATGACGGACGTGCTCCATAGGGATAAAGACGCGATTTGAATTAATAAAACAGATACTTGGAGATTCGGGTGTGTGAACAGACAAATACACTTAATGATATGTAAACATGTTTTATTTTAAACACAACTAATATTATCTTAAATAAGCATAAACAAAACTAATGTTTTCATTGCATTCCTAATGTCACACCTCTCTTATCAAACGAAGATTCATTTGCTGCTCTTCACTAAATAACTGTAGTAACTTTAATCAATATTTAAATGCAGTAAATACTAATTTTATCTTTTGAAGCTGACGGTCCATACATTTACGGCTATCAAGCGTTTACCATAAAGTCAACTTTAAGCCAGCCCTATGGCTTTAGCCCATAGAATTATACTGTTTTTCACATATATACAGGATGGAAGTATGCGATTTCGGACGCAGTCCATGTGTGGCCGCGCGTCACTGCCCCCCTGCCAGGACAAAACCACCTTGTCTGCATTTATGTTAAGTAAAAGCCCATGCAGTGACTGGGTGGCGATAATGAATAATTAATGATATGGCGCCCTGTCGCTCCCAAAAACATTAGAAGTTGATTAGAAGTATGGTATTAATAGTGTGGGTTAAGCTTACCAATCTCTTATTATCCAATTTGTCATGGCAGTTTTCATTTTAAGGCTTTGTTTGTTCTTTTTTTCGTTTTCTATTTTGCGCTCCACGTCTCTTCACTCTTCTGTCCATTTTGAACATGTGACTGTAACCGAGCAACGGATCAATCAAATGGTTAACGGAGGGGGAGGGGTGGTGTAATTTTTTATTTAATATAATACAATATTATATTCATATAAAATGCAGGATAAACATTTGTAACCAAAATATTTATTTATTTTTATTATTTGAAACTTTTAATAAGGATAATTTAAAAAAAACTAATTTGGCACAATGGCGCCCCCCATTTGTGGTGCCCCTATGCGCCGCATATACTGCATACACCCTTTTTGCGCCACTGCCACATACATACATACATGTCAAAAAAGACATTTATTTTGGATGCAATTAATCTGTTCCCTACGGAGACCCGGAAGGGACGTGATGGTGGAAAAAATAATGAGTGGGAGAAAAAAAAAAACAGTGATAGGAAATTTTATTTTATATTTTTTTAAGTTTTTGCGTTCCATCGCAAAACAGTTTTTCCACAAACACTTCCTGTTCACTTCATACATGTCAACCCTCCCGTTTTGCCTGGATTATCCCGTATTTTACAATTCTATCCTGCTATCATCACATCATTCAGTATTTTCCCATCTTTCTCGTGTATTTTTAATCTTGAAAACACGCTGAAATGAATATAAAAATGTCTTCATTCACTTTCTTTCCATTAAAGCTGTGCGTCGATCATCACTCTTCATATGCAACCTCAGGTAATACTGAATGATGTGATGATAGCAGGATAGAATTGTAAAATACGGGATAATCCAGGCAAAAACGGGAGGGTTGACATGTATGAAGTGAACAGGAAGTGTTTGTGGAAAACTGTTTTCCGAGGGAACGCAAAAACTTAAAAAAATATATATTTTCCTATCACAGTTTTTTTTTTTCTTTCTTCCACCCATTTTTTTTCTCCCACTCAGTTTTTTTTTTCCACCATCACGTCCCCTCTGGGTCTCCGTAGTTCCCAGCATTAAAACTGTAAACTTACAATTCCTAGAGTCCTTTAAGAGGTCCTTTTTAGAAGACCTTTAAGATATATATTGCAACTCGGATTTTTTTTTAAGAATTGTGACTCTTGTAACTGTGAGTTTATATCTTGCAATCCTGTTCAAACAGAATGCCTGAGTATACTGCTCAAGTGGCGTTTCAAAGATGGCGCCGAGTCAAATGACTTGCCTTTAAGGGGACTTTGGTTATTATATTCTATACAACCATAAAGTCTGAATCAGTACATGAAATGACAAATGTTCTAAAAACTATACCCCTAAATTAAATAAACAAATAAAAACTAAATCTTAATACACAAAGCAAATGCTCTAAGTGCACTCAAAAATGAATTTTGCTGCTTGTTTAAACTACTTATTTAAAATGAGTTGAAACTAGTTGTCAAGATACTGAATTTTGTTACTTAATAAAAAAAAAAAGCTAACATTTCAGCACTGTTGAGTGGATTTTGTTGAGCACGTGAACACAATGGCCCATCAACAGTGCTTATGAACGTGCTTAACAGATCTCAAATGTTAGCGGGAAATTCGATTGGTACCAAAATTTAGTATCATAACAACAAGTGTTGAGGGTAACGCATTAAAGTAATGCGAGTTACATAATAAAACTACTTTTCTAAGTAACGAGTAAAGTAACGCATTACTTTTAAAAATGTAGTAATACTATTTGAGTTCCTTTTTTTTTGTTAAGCAAGTTACTTTCTTTAATTAATTCGCTTTTAAAAAGTAATTTACTGACTTCAAATTGAGATGAGAGAATTCGTTCATTATTTGAACACATGAAAGAAAAGGAATTGTACTTGAAAATGGTTTGTACTTTACTAATAAGACAAAAAATACAAAAGCAGCAAACACATTGCTTTAAACTTTCATTAATCTGTATATTCGGCATGTAGAGCTCTGGTTCAGGAAGTTCTCCGAAGACATTATCCTACATTATTATTTTTTTATGTGTTTTTTAAAGGTACATAAAAATCTAGGTTAAACAGTGTGTTGTTAATTGCAGAGCTCCTCTATTTAAAAAAAAAAATCTGCAAGTTCTAAAAAAGATTGTATCTGAAATGTGCATTCTTTTTGACAAGGAGTTGACTATGGATCCTGAATTTTTGATCCTTGGTCTACCGGATCAATCTTTGATTTTATCCAATGAAAGGAGACTTTACAATCTTCTTACGTTTGCAGCCAGGAAAAATATATTATTGAGATGGATAAGCGATAAGACTCCGACTATTTCAGGATGGCACAAGATTTTAATGGAACTAATCCCGCTGGAATATTTACCATGTTTAGTTAATGGCCGGCCAGATCAGTTCTATAATCTTTGGAAGCCTTATATTAGCAATTTAGAGGCTGATTTGTCAACTATTCTGTGGAAACGCTTTCCTCCCCAGGTACCTCAAGTGACTGCATAGAATTTAGAATTTGTATTGTGCTACCATTATGCTTACCTATATTATTTTAATTATTTTATTTCTATTTATCCCGCTTTTTTATGTATTCTGAATATCTTAAAAAAAAATTCTCTTTTTTTGTGACCCGTTATATGTATTTTTGCTTTGTGTTTTGTTTAAGTTGAAAAATGTTCAATAAAGACATTTGACAAAAACATTTTTTTTTTTAGATTTTTAGAAAATATGTGAATCAGTGGACTCACTCAATCAATTCATTTTCATTGAGAGCCCTGAACTGGACCGCTTTTGTGGTCAGATAGTCAAGAAGTGGCTCTCAGAAAGAGAAGCTCAGAGAGTATCAGACTAACAGAGACTACAGAGATGAAGATCAAAACCAGTAACAATCCATCCCAGTAAATCACAATTAGGTGTTTAACAACACTGTTTATATTATTAATATGCTTTATTATTATTCTAACAATAAGGTTCCTTTAATAGAAGTCCTCTGTATTTATGTATAGGTTAACTGTTGATCTGGGACCTTGCACCCGGACAGTGTTGTGCATACAGTAAATTTAGTTACATGACAATTCGTTTTTTAAAAATGTAAATGGTTCTTAAATAAAAGTCATGTTGAAAAAGAAATGTATATAATTTACAAAATACATTACAAAATATTTGGCTTGATTTGATACATTATTTAAATTATAAGTAGCTAAGACAAAAATACACTTTCCGAGGCAGAAACAAGCTTCCATAGAAACCTCTAACAAGTCTATGACAAATCTCATCTTCAAATGATGAAAATCCAAATTTTTTTCTATCTGACTCAAGTTTAATGAACTCTTAGTTCCCTTTTACCATCAAGACTAAAAACTTTTACTGTGGGTAGTCTATTGTAGATCTGTTTGCATTACCCTACAGTTGCACAAACTGAAATTATGAATTGAAAACACGTCCAAAGGAAATGTCTATTTGGCAAAAACTCCCACTCACACACACTTCAGACTGGCAAGAGGTGGTTTTTCAGGCAATTAGAAAAAGCAATTGTTCTGCAAAACTGCAATAGAAACGGTTTTAGCTGCACTGTAAAAAATGTAAATGGCAAAGAGTCAAGACAACAAGATTTTTTTGTTAACTTATTTTAATTAAAAACAAAATAGACGTTTACCAATAAAAAGGATGTTTAGCACTTTTAGCAGTTAAACAAAACATTCTGGCTATACTTCCGTAAATTTATAGTTATTTTGTATTTCATTTATTGATCACTCCGTGTCATCAACTAAACTATTATTGATTCACATTTTGAATGCATGTTGCCTACACTTTTGCACACATTTGTTCTGCACTTTATGGCTTGATTCTGAATTATTTTGTTGATTTTTATATATTAAAAACATGTTTTCTGTTCAAAGACAATCTTTTACATTTATTTTTGTTTTTCTGCAAGTTGATGTTGCACTCCAAACGTGACTTTGTGATTTAGGGTTCAAAAAGACTAATGACAATAGTGTTTATTTCTTATAGGAATGGCATGTATATTTGCAGTACGTCTTGCTGGATGGATCACAACTGAAGCTGAATACTTCTAATTAATTTATTATATATTATTTCAGTCAATACATGTCAGTTTTGTGGTTTGAGTTTCACAAAAACCTCTGGTGTTTCGTTTGTTCTGCTTCATTGTCTACAGTTACATCAATTTCTAATTGGTTATCTATTTAAGACAGCTTTAGATCAATTATTCAGCAAGTATTTGATTCATTTCATGCCATTTGCACATATACTCAGTCAATCGTCTTTAAAAGAAAACATTTCTTAGTGTTTAGTCTCGTTACCATAGTGACATGTTCTGAGAATAGAACGCGTTCCAAAGTGTTCTAAAAGCCTTGCATCATAGAAAATCTCTAGTGGGTTTGTTATAGTGGCGTCGAACAGGTTGTGTCTTTGGCTTATCAGTGTTTCAATACTTGCGTTCTTATTGATTGAGTTCGCCAGTGTTTTTACGGCTGTTTTAGCGTTTGAACATCTTCCTGTTTGAGTGATTCACGGTGCAAGACCGAAATCCTCATTCCATTCCAACTTGCAAACCCCAAGTGTTTAAGTGGTTCGAGGTGAAAGCCTGAAACCCTATAGCGATCGATATGATTGGTGAGATGTATTCCAATCTTACATCCCCAAAACTGAGTGTTGACCCCACAACATCAGCTGTCAATGTGGAGGAAGACGAAATGGAATTTGAAATCTCTTTCAAGATCTACCAGCGCCAGGAAAAAGTGCAGCAGGTCAAAGAAAGGCCTAGAAACGGCACTAATAGTGAGTCATATATACATTGTGATTTAAATATCCAGTGTTTTCCTGACATAATATTATACTTACTATTAAAAATAATGTTTGTACAGTGTTAATGTTTGTAAGGTATAATAGACAGCTGGTTGAATTCCTGTTTTCATAAAGAGCTCTGTTAAATTCTTGTAAAATCTGCAGTAACTTACTTGCAGCAGTTCGCCAGTAACTTACTGAAAATCAATTACAGAAAAAAATACAGCGTTTACATTTACAGCACCACTTATCTTGCTGTATATGTATTTACAGAATTGTATGCATATCTTAACTGTAAAATATACAGTAATTTTCACAAAGCAACTTTAAAATACAAAAACATCCTGCATAAATGTCTTACAGTAAAACACAGTTCATGACAGTTAAATACTGTGTCATTTACAAAATGTTTAACAGTGAGGCTATAGCAGGATATACATGTGATAATAACTCCTGGCATTATTAGTTCATATTTATGATATTATTTCATCAGTAGGATAATCACTGTGCTACACAGTTAATGACAAGCAGAAACAGAATATGCTGAAATAGTAAATGTTACATATTGCAGTCTTTTTATGAATTGGTGAATATTCACTTGAATATTATTAGGCTATTATTGCATTCAAGTGCATCTTAATTGAACAATTGGTGTAAATTATTGTTGTATCTCATTTTCAGCTTTTCTAATTCAACTTTAGTCTAAAATCCCTTATTAAATTGAAGTATTTACTTTTCTATTAAAAAGGTGCACTGAACATGTATTTTTATATTGTTTGGTGCACTGACCATTTGTTTAAGCGGTTTTATATAACATGAAAATAATAAAATATAATATTATTATAATCAATTACAATAAATAATAATAAAATACAAAAAATGGATATTTCATGGTTAAAGTATTTTTAGTGCAGCAAATCCATGGTAAATTTGTGGTGACCTTGGCTTAGCTGCAATAACTTTTTCAAATGTTTATGTATTAATATATATATATTGTGCAATCATTTCTCTTTTAACAGACGAGAAGGAGAAAGTGAAGAAGCAGAAAAAGAAAAAGAAGAGCAGGATTGGCTCTTTTATCAGAGCTGCCCTTAATTGCTTTTGCTTCTCTAGAAGAGATGAGACGTTCCGACTTTCATCCTCTGATGGTAAATGATGGTTTCTGCATCTAGATATTTTTTAGACTATAATGTTAGAAATAAGCTGTATTTTTACTCCGCTTTATCATTTAACATCTCCTTGAAAATGACTGTACTATGTGCAAACTGCAATCGTTTCTTTTTTAACAGACTATGAGAATGAGATCTATCAGAAAATGATGGTGAAAGTGGAAGAAGTGGAGATGATGATAAACGAGGAGGTGGTGGAGAAGGTGGAGGAGGTGATTAAAAAGGAGGATGAGATTTTGGAGAAAGAGGAGGAGGTGGTGATGGAACAGGAGGAGGTGAAGGAGAAACAGGAGGAGGCGGTGATGGAAAAGGAGGAGGTGAAGGAGAAACAGGAGGAGGCGGTGATGGAAAAGGAGGAGGTGAAGGAGAATCAGGAGGAGGTGGTGATTGAACAGGAGGAGGTGAAGGAGAAAGAGAACACAAATGAAGAGAAGCCAAAGGAGGAAGAGAAGAAAAAGAAAAGAAAGAAAAAGATAAGCAGCCGGCTGTCAGAAGAAGAGTTTTGGAGGAGGAAAATGGAGGAGGAGGAGAAGAAACGTGGGGAGGAGAAGGTGGAGGAGAAAGAGGAGGAGGTGGTGATGGAACAGGAGGAGGTGAAGGAGAAACAGGAGGAGGTGGTGATGGAAAAGGAGGAGGTAAAGGACAAAGAGGAGGAGGTGGTGATTGAACAGGAGGAGGTGGAGAAAGAGAAAGAGAACACAAATGAAGACAAGCCAAAGTTCTTGATTGGACAAATAAAGGAGGAGGATGACATGATGAAAAGAGAGATGGAGGAAGACATGATGAAAGCAGAGAAGGAGAAAAATGAGGAGGAAATAAAATACATTGAAAATGAGGAGAGGGAGGAGGAGGAGAACACGGAGGAGGAGATAGTTAAGAAGAAGAGAAGGAGAAGGAGGAGGCCAAGAAGAAATTGCAGTGTGGAAGAGGAGGAGGCGAATAAAAAGGAAAGTGAGGAGGTGGAAAAGAACGCAGAGGAGAAAGAGATGAATGACACTGAAAAGGAGGAGAACATGGAAGAGGAGAAAGTGAAAAAGAGGAGGAGGAGGAGGAGGCCCAGGAAACAGGAAGAGAAGACCGAAGATAAAATAGAGGAGGAGAAGCTCAAGTGGCCCAGCACCAGACCTGCCTCCAGGGCTGAGGCTGCATTACGAGAGGGAAAGACAATCATATATTATTTTGGGGGCGAGGGAAAGTTTAAAGTTCAATAAAGTTGTGTTGTACAAAAACAAAAGGGTGTGTTGTGTTTATCTGCTTAATTGTCTGTTTCAAAAGTGTTGAAGTTTGTGTTGACAATTGTTCCCCTGTTTCTAAAAAACTATTTAAGTGTATGTACTATGTATATTATAAATGTATGTTACATACTTGCATACATACATATACACACATACATATAGACACATACGTACATACATAAATACATACATACATACATACAGGGGCGCAACTGCACATTTACTGAGGGGTATGTGGATTCAAGTTTTGCAAACTTGCAAAAAAAGTTACCAAAGGCCTGATGTATCAATATGATACATAATAAATGTATAAAAACATGTATTTGGTATAAAAATGGATCTTGATAGAAGGATTAATAAACATTTCAGTTCCAAAAATGTAAATATTCTGACTATTTGTTCATGTGTCAGTTTTAACAGGGTTAGGAATCATTATAATCAAGTATATAAAATTTATATAGGGGAAATTTTTTAATCCAAATATTATTTTCTATTTTGTCTGAAATATATTCAGTAGGCCCACATGGAATCTGCGTGTGCAGAAATCTGCAGATTTTTAGCCCATCATCGAGTCTGTTTATTTTCTTGTGTAAATGTGTGTACATTTACTCAGTTTTTAAATTCATTTCACTAATATTATTGTAATATAGTAATAGTAATATTAAAATGTTCATATGCTTTATTTACAATACAGTGGTAAAGTACACTCTCAGAAATAAAGGTACGTGAGCTGTCACTGGGGTGGTACCTTTTTTAAAAGGTACAAATTTGTACTTACAAGGTCCATATTAATACCTCAAGGGTACATACTAGTAGCTAAAAAGTACAAAAATGTTCCTCTTTTGAGGTACCAATATGGACCCTTTAAGTACAAATGTGTACCTTTTGAAAAGGTACCACCCCAGTGACAGCTCACGTACCTTTATTTCTGAGAGTGTATATTTTCTGCCTTTTAGATATATTATATGAGTGACTTGCTTTGTTAACCAAATAAGCGGATCTAATTTGATTTGCATTGTAAACATTAAATAAAAGTTTAAAAAGTATTATTTTTTTATTTCATTCATATTTTATATCTATCTATCTATCTATCTATCAGTGTTTCCCCTACCATTACATAAGGGGGGCGCCCCGCTCTACCAACTGCTGTACCTGCCCCCCTTGAAGTCACGTTAATTGTATTATCTGTATAGCGCCAGATCACAACTTTTTTTTAAATAAACAAGCTAAATAGCCGTATGTAATATCTTATTTACACAACAGCATGTCATTTCTGTTCTGCGCTCGCGTCACTGCAGCTAAAATATATACAGATGCAGAAATCCCAAGTCTCTCGAAAGTTCTGGGAGTCTCCCGCAAATGCATAAAGACTCCCAGATGCCCGCAAACGAATGATAATCTCCCGGAAATCGTGCGTCTCCCGCCCGGTCCTCAAATACATCCCGCATCCCTCCCCGCTCTACAGATATGTCGCGCACATCCCATACTGTGATCTGTGATGCAAGCGGAGCTATCTCCTCTATCTAGTGTCTAGTTATGACCTCTCCTGAAGGCTCTGCGTGTCTTCCGCAAATTCATACCGGCTCCGTGATCCCCCAAAATGAATTAAAGACCCGGAAATCATAGCGACGAGAGTGAATGAGCGAGTGAACAGATCGCGAGAGGCTCAGTGATGGTCTAAACATTACATTTGATAGGTTAAATGAATACAGCAGTAAAGATATCGCGAGTGCAAATCCCCCTCTCTCTCATTGAGAGATCTGCTGTCATTAGTTGGAGATGAGCAACATATTTGAATGGTCCTGCATGTACTTAGGCTTTTTTTACATAGAACAACTGAAAGTTCTGTGTTTTTGACAATATTACAAATTCACTAAAAGCTGGCTGGAATTATTAGATAAAACTTTTTTTAACAAATATTTAATAATATAACTTCTTGTAATACACTCATTGCTATAAGAAGTAGTTTATGGGCCTATTTCCTTTGAGTAAAGAAGTATTAGGTTTATAGATGTGCATTTTAACTAATTTTCTTCTTTCATCATTTGCGATGTTTCCAATTTGCATTGTTTGTAATTGTTCTGTGGCGGTTCATTCTGCTTTGGTGACCCCTGATAAATAAGGCACTAAGCTGAAGTAAAATGAATGGATGAATTATTTTCTGTAAAGCTGCTTCTGACCATGACATGTTCACATCTACATTTTTATAAGAGACGTGTTTAATAAATGTCTCAGTAAATGGGCCAGACATTTCTGACTTTCCATACCAAGAGGCACAGGAAATGTTCTGCCAGAAGCCCATAAAGATACATTGCAGTGACAAAAGCTGCAGTTTGTGAATACAAAAAAAAAAAAAAAAAAAAAAAAACACATGTTAAGCCATCAGAACCGAACCGAACCGAACCGAAAACCGTGTTAAAAAACCGAGGTATGTATTGAACCGTAGGCTAACTGTATTGTTGCATCCCTAATATATATATATATAAAGTTTTTAGTTATGACAATCCTAAAATCATTCCGCATAAATCTGCAGATTTTTTTTTACAAAATTCTCAGCAGAAATAGCAAAAAATGTTCGCATTCTGTCTGGCCCTAATATTTAGGCCTGTACTTATAAACATACATTTTGTGTGGTCCCTTTTATTTTGGCTAAATAATTAATTAATTAATAATAATAAATAAAGAACATTTTTCAGATTATTCTTCTAACTTTTGACCTCAACTGTAAGTATGATTTGACTGTTTATTTTGATAAACTTTTACATCTACATGAACATTACACTTGGCTGTGTGACTGCATGTTATTGTTTTAAATGATTTTGAATTAAAACGTGTGCGCCAACGTTTGCAACTCATACCGTATTTTGCCATTCTATCCGCTATCTTCCGTGTATGTATTTTCCTGTATTTCTCCCGCATTTGTAATGTTTCTATGAAAAGTGAAAGCAGCTACAGAGCCGATCTCAAGTGTGATATAATTGCAAGAACTGTTTAAGAGAATTATGCTTTCGCATTATTTTGGATTGACAGCATGTTGAAATTAATATAAAAACAGCCGCATTCATGCCCTTTTCAGTAAAGCTTCATGCCTCCATCGCCGCCCTTATGCAGCCTCTAACGGTGCTGAATAACGGACGTGCTCCATAGGAATAAAGACGCAATTTGAATGAATAAAACAGATACTTGGAGATTCGGGTGTGTGAACAGACAAATACACTTAAAAATATGTAAACATGTTTTATTTTAAACACAACTAATATTATCTTAAATAAGCATAAACAAAACTAATGTTTTCATTGCTAATGTCACACCTCTCTTATCAAACGAAGATTCATTTGCTGCTCTTTACTAAATAACTGTAGTAACTTTAATCAATATTTAAATGCAGTAAATACTAATTTTATCTTTTGAAGCTGACGGTCCATACATTTACGGCTATCAAGCGTTTACCATAAAGTCAACTTTAAGCCAGCCCTATGGCTTTAGCCCATAGAATTATACTGTTTTTCACATATATACAGGATGGAAGTATGCGATTTCGGACGCAGTCCATGTGTGGCCGCGCGTCACTGCCCCCCTGCCAGGACAAAACCACCTCGTCTGCATTTATGTTAAGTAAAAGCCCATGCAGTGACTGGGTGGCGATAATGAATAATTAATGATATGGCGCCCCGTCACTCCCAAAAACAAGTTGATTAGAAGTATGGTATTAATAGTGTGGGTTAAGCTTACCAATCTCTTATTATCCAATGTCATGGCAGTTTTCATTTTAAGGCTTTGTTTGTTCTTTTTTCGTTTTCTATTTTGCGCTCCACGTCTCTTCACTCTTCTCTCCATTTTGAACATGTGACTGTAACCGAGCAACGGATCAATCAAATGGTTAACGGAGGGGGAGGGGTGGTATAATTTTTTATTTAATATAATACAATATTATATTCACATAAAATGCAGGATAAACATTTGTAACCAAAATATTTATTTATTTTTATTATTTGAAACTTTTAATAAGGATAATTTAAAAAAAACTAATTTGGCACAATGGCGCCCCCCCATGTGTGGTGCCCCTATGCGCCGCATATACTGCATACACCCTTTTTGCGCCACTGCCACATACATACATACATACATGTCAAAAAAGACATTTATTTTGGATGCAATTAATCTGTTCCCTACGGAGACCCGGAAGGGACGTGATGGTGGAAAAAATACTGAGTGGGAGAAAAAAAAAACAGTGATAGGAAATTTTATTTTATTCTTTTTTAAGTTTTTGCGTTCCTTCGCAAAGCTTGCGTTCCCTCGCAAAACAGTTTTTCCACAAACACTTCCTGTTCACTCCATACATGTCAACCCTCCCATTTTTGCCTGGATTATCCCGTATTTTACAATTCTATCCTGCTATCATCACATCATTCAGTATTTTCCCATCTTTCTCGTGTATTTTTAATCTTGAAAACACGCTGAAATGAATATAAAAATGTCTTCATTCACTTTCTTTCCATTAAAGCTGTGCGTCGATCATCACTCTTCATATGCAACCTCAGGTAATACTGAATGATGTGATGATAGCAGGATAGAATTGTAAAATACGGGATAATCCAGGCAAAAACGGGAGGGTTGACATGTATGAAGTAAACAGGAAGTGTTTGTGGAAAAACTGTTTTGCGAGGGAACGCAAAAACTTAAAAATATATATATATTTTCCTATCACAGTTTTTTTTTTTTTTTCTTCCACCCATTTTTTTTTCTCCCACTCAGTTTTTTTTTCCACCATCACGTCCCTTCCGGGTCTCCGTAGTTCCCAGCATTAAAACTGTAAACTTACAATTCCTAGAGTCCTTTAAGAGGTCCTTTTTAGAAGACCTTTAAGATATATATTGCAACTCGGATTTTTTTTTAAGAATTGTGACTCTTGTAACTGTGAGTTTATATCTTGCAATCCTGTTCAAACAGAATGCCTGAGCATACTGCTCAAGTGGCGTTTCAAAGATGGCGCCGAGTCAAATGACTTGCCTTTAAGGGACTTTGGTTATTATATTCTATACAACCATAAAGTCTGAATCAGTACATGAAATGACAAATGTTCTAAAAACTATACCACTAAATTAAATAAACAAATAAAAACTAAATCTTAATACACAAAGCAAATGCTCTAAGTGCACTCAAAATGAATTTTGCTGCTTGTTCAAACTACTTATTTAAAATGAGTTGAAACTAGTTGTCAAGATACTGAATTTTGTTACTTAATAAAAAAAAAAGCTTAACATTTCAGCACTGTTGAGTGGATTTTGTTGAGCACGTGAACACAATGGCCCATCAACAGTGTTTATGAACGTGCTTAACAGATCTCAAATGTTAGCGGGAAATTCGATTGGTACCAAAATTTAGTATCATAACAACAAGTGTTGAGGGTAACGCATTAAAGTAATGCAAGTTACATAATAAAACTACTTTTCTAAGTAACGAGTAAAGTAACGCATTACTTTTAAAAATCTAGTAATACTATTTGAGTTCCTTTTTTTGTTACGCAAGTTACTTTCTTTATTTAATTCGCTTTTAAAAAGTAATTTACTGACTTCAAATTGAGATGAGAGAATTCGTTCATTATTTGAACACATGAAAGAAAAGGAATTGTACTTGAAAATGGTTTGCACTTTACTAATAAGACAAAAAATACAAAAGCAGCAAACACATTGCTTTAAACTTTCATTAATCTGTATATTCGGCATGTAGAGCTCTGGGTTCAGGAAGTTCTCCGAAAACATTATCCTACATTATTATTTTTTTATGTGTTTTTTAAAGGTACATAAAAATCTAGGTTAAACAGTGTGCTGTTAATTACAGAGCTCCTCTATTTAAAAAAAAAAAAAAAAATCTGCAAGTTCTAAAAAAGATTGTATCTGAAATGTGCATTCTTTTTGACAAGGAGTTGACTATGGATCCTGAATTTTTGATCCTTGGTCTACCGGATCAATCTTTGATTTTATCCAATGAAAGGAGACTTTACAATCTTCTTACGTTTGCAGCCAGGAAAAATATATTATTGAGATGGATAAGCGATAAGACTCCGACTATTTCAGGATGGCACAAGATTTTAATGGAACTAATCCCGCTGGAATATTTAACATGTTTAGTTAATGGCCGGCCAGATCAGTTCTATAATCTTTGGAAGCCTTATATTAGCAATTTAGAGGCTGATTTGTCAACTATTCTGTGAAAACGCTTTCCTCCCCAGGTACCTCAAGTGACTGCATAGAATTTTGAATTTGTATTGTGCTACCACTATGCTTACCTATATTATTTTAATTATTTTATTTCTATTTATCCCGCTTTTTTTATGTATTCTGAATATCTTAAAAAAAAAATTCTCTTTTTTTTGTGACCCGTTATATGTATTTTTGCTTTGTGTTTTGTTAAAGTTGAAAAATGTTCAATAAAGACATTTGACAAAAACATTTTTTTTTTTTTTTAGATTTTTAGAAAATATGTGAATCAGTGGACTCACTCAATCAATTCATTTTCATTGAGAGCCCTGAACTGGACCGCTTTTGTGGTCAGATAGTCAAGAAGTGGCTCTCAGAAAGAGAAGCTCAGAGAGTATCAGACTACAACAGAGAATACAGAGATGAAGATCAAAACCAGTAACAATCCATCCCAGTAAAACACAATTAGTGTTTAACAACACTGTTTATATTATTAATATGCTTTATTATTATTCTAACAGGGCAACCCAGTGGCGCAGTAGGTAGTGCTGTTGCCTCACAGCAAGAACGTCGCTGGGTCGCAGGTTTGAACCTCGGCTGGGCTGGGTCAGTTGGCGTTTCTGTGTGGAGTTTGCATGTTCTCCCTGGGTTCGCGTGGGTTTCCTCCGGGTGCTCGGGTTTCCCCCACAGTCCAAAGACATGCAGTACAGGTGAATTGGGTAAGCTAAATTGTCCATAGTGTATGAGTGTGAATGTGTGTGTGGAAGTTCCCAGAGATGGGTTGCGGCTGGAAGGGCATCCGCTGCGTAAAATCGTGCTGAATAAGTTGGCGGTTCATTCCGCTGTGGCGACCCCGCAAGGGACAAAGCCGACAAGAAAATGAATGAATGAATTATTCTAACAATAAGGTTCCTTTAATAGAAGTCCTCTGTATTTATGTATAGCTAACTGTTGATCTGGGACCTTGCACCCGGACAGTGTTGTGCATACAGTAAATTTAGTTACATGACAATTCGTTTTTTAAAAATGTAAATGGTTCTTAAATAAAAGTCATGTTGAAAAAGAAATGTATATAATTTACAAAATATTTGGCTTGATTTGATACATTATTTAAAATATAAGTAGCTAAGACAAAAATACACTTTCCGAGGCAGAAACAAGCTTCCATAGAAACCTCTAACAAGTCCAAGACAAATCTCATCTTCAAATGACGAAAATCCACATTTTTTTTCTATCTGACTCAAGTTTAATGAACTCTTAGTTCCCTTTTACCATCAAGACTAAAAACTTTTACTGTGGGTAGTCTATTGTAGACCTGTTTGCATTACCCTACAGTTGCACAAACTGAAATTATGAATTGAAAACACGTCCAAAGGAAATGTCTATTTGGCAAAAACTCCCACTCACACACACTTCAGACTGGCAAGAGGTGGTTTTTCAGGCAATTAGAAAAAGCAATTGTTCTGCAAAACTGCGATAGAAACGGTTTTAGCTGCACTGTAAAAAATGTAAATGGCAAAGAGTCAAGACAACAAGATTTTTTTGTTAACTTATTTTAATTAAAAACAAAATAGACGTTTAACAATAAAAAGGATGTTTAGCACTTTTAGCAGTTAAACAAAACATTCTGGCTATACTTCCGTAAATTTATAGTCATTTTGTATTTCATTTATTGATCACTCCGTGTGATCAACTAAACTATTATTGATTCACATTTTGAATGCATGTTGCCTACACTTTTGCACACATTTGTTCTGCACTTTATGGCTTGATTCTGAATTATTTTGTTGATTTTTATATATTAAAAACATGTTTTCTGTTCAAAGACAATCTTTTACATTTATTTTTGTTTTTCTGCAAGTTGATGTTGCACTCCAAACGTGACTTTGTGATTTAGGGTTCAAAAAGACTAATGACAATAGTGTTTATTTCTTATAGGAATGGCATGTATATTTGCAGTACGTCTTGCTGGATGGATCACACTGAAGCTGAATACTTCTAATTAATTTATTATATATTATTTCAGTCAATACATGTCAGTTTTGTGGTTTGAGTTTCACAAAAACCTTTGGCGTTTCGTTTGTTCTGCTTCATTGTCTACAGTTATATCAATTTCTAATTGGTTATCTATTTAAGACAGCTTTAGATCAATTATTCAGCAAGTATTTTATTCATTTCATGCCATTTGCACATATACTCAGTCAATCGTCTTTAAAAGAAAACATTTCTTAGTGTTTAGTCTCGTTACCATAGTGACATGTTCTAAGAATAGAACGCGTTCCAAAGTGTTCTAAAAGCCTTGCATCATAGAAAATCTCTAGTGGGTTTGTTATAGTGGCGTCGAACAGGTTGTGTCTTTGGCTTATCAGTGTTTCAATACTTGCGTTCTTATTGATTGAGTTCGCCAGTGTTTTTACGGCTGTTTTAGCGTTTGAACATCTTCCTGTTTGAGTGATTCACGGTGCAAGACCGAAATCCTCATTCCATTCCAACTTGCAAACCCCAAGTGTTTAAGTATTTCGAGGTGAAAGCCTGAAACCCTATAGCGATCGATATGATTGGTGAGATGTATTCCAATCTTACATCCCCAAAACTGAGTGTTGACCCCACAACATCAGCTGTCAATGTGGAGGAAGACGAAATGGAATTTGAAATCTCTTTCAAGATCTACCAGCGCCAGGAAAAAGTGCAGCAGGTCAAAGAAAGGCCTAGAAACGGCACTAATAGTGAGTCATATATACATTGTGATTTGAATATCCAGTGTTTTCCTGACATAATATTATACTTACTATTAAAAAATAATGTTTGTACAGTGTTAATGTTTGTAAGGTATAATAGACAGCTGGTTGAATTCCTGTTTTCATAAAGAGCTCTGTTAAATTCCTGTAAAATCTGCAGTAACTTACTTGCAGCAGTTTGCCAGTAACTTACTGAAAATCAATTACAGAAAAAAATACAGCGTTTACATTTACAGCACCACTTATCTTGCTGTATATGTATTTACAGAATTGTATGCATATCCTAACTGTAAAATATACAGTAATTTTCACAAAGCAACTTTAAAATACAAAAACATCCTGCATAAATGTCTTACAGTAAAACACAGTTCATGACAGTTAAATACTGTGTCATTTACAAAATGTTTAACAGTGAGGATATAGCAGGATGTACATGTGATAATAACTCCTGGCATTATTAGTTCATATTTATGATATTATTTCATCAGTAGGATAATCACTGTGCTACAAAGTTAATGACAAGCAGAAACAGAATATGCTGAAATAGTAAATGTTACATATTGCAGTCTTTTTATGAATTGGTGAATATTCACTTGAATATTATTAGGCTATTATTGCATTCAAGTGCATCTTAATTGAACAATTGGTGTAAATTAATGTTGTATCTCATTTTCAGCTTTTCTAATTCAACTTTAGTCTAAAATCCCTTATTAAATTGAAGTATTTACTTTTCTATTAAAAAGGTGCACTGAACATGTATTTTTTATATTGTTTGGTGCACTGACCATTTGTGTAAGCGGTTTTATATTACATGAAAATAATAAAATATAATATTATTATAATCAATTACAATAAATAATAATAAAATACAAAAAATGGATATTTCATGGTTAAAGTATTTTTAGTGCAGCAAATCCATGGTAAATTTGTGGTGACCTTGGCTTAGCTGCAATAACTTTTTCAAATGTTTATGTATTAATATATATATATTGTGCAATCATTTCTCTTTTAACAGACGAGAAGGAGAAAGTGAAGAAGCAGAAAAAGAAAAAGAAGAGCAGGATTGGCTCTTTTATCAGAGCTGCCCTTAATTGCTTTTGCTTCTCTAGAAGAGATGAGACGTTCCGACTTTCATCCTCTGATGGTAAATGACGGTTTCTGCATCTAGATATTTTTTAGACTATAATGTTAGAAATAAGCTGTATTTTTACTCCGCTTTATCATTTAACATCTCCTTGAAAATGACTGTACTATGTGCAAACTGCAATTGTTTCTTTTTTAACAGACTTTGAGAATGAGATCTATCAGAAAATGATGGTGAAAGTGGAAGAAGTGGAGATGATGCTAAACGAGGAGGTGGTGGAGAAGGTGGAGGAGGTGATTAAAAAGGAGGATGAGATTTTGGAGAAAGAGGAGGAGGTGGTGATGGAACAGGAGGAGGTGAAGGAGAAACAGGAGGAGGTGGTGATGGAAAAGGAGGAGCTGAAGGACAAAGAGGAGGAGGTGGTGATTGAACAGGAGGAGGTGAAGGAGAAACAGGAGGAGGTGGTGATGGAAAAGGAGGAGGTGGTGATTGAACAGGAGGAGGTGGAGAAAGAGAACACAAATGAAGACAAGCCAAAGTTCTTGATTGGACAAATAAAGGAGGAGGAGGACATGATGAAAAGAGAGATGGAGGAAGACATGATGAAAGCAGAGAAGGTGGAAAATGAGGAGGAAATAAAATACATTGAAAATGAGGAGAGGGAGGAGGAGGAGAACACGGAGGAGGAGATAGTTAAGAAGAAGAGAAGGAGAAGGAGGAGGCCAAGAAGAAATTGCAGTGTGGAAGAGGAGGAGGCGAATAAAAAGGAAAGTGAGGAGGTGGAAAAGAACGCAGAGGAGAAAGAGATGAATGACACTGAAAAGGAGGAGAACATGGAAGAGGAGAAAGTGAAAAAGAGGAGGAGGAGGAGGAGGCCCAGGAAACAGGAAGAGAAGACCGAAGATAAAATAGAGGAGGAGAAGCTCAAGTGGCCCAGCACCAGACCTGCCTCCAGGGCTGAGGCTGCATTACGAGAGGGAAAGACAATCATATATTATTTTGGGGGCGAGGGAAAGTTTAAAGTTCAATAAAGTTGTGTTGTACAAAAACAAAAGGGTGTGTTGTGTTTATCTGCTTAATTGTCTGTTTCAAAAGTGTTGAAGTTTGTGTTGACAATTGTGTTGTACTATGTATATTATAAATGTATGTTACATACTTGCATACATACGTATACACACATACGTACATATATACATACATACATGCATACATACACATATTTATACATACACATATTTAAATATATATATATATATATATATATATATATATATATATATATATATATATATATATATATATATATATATATATATATATATATATATATATATATCTATCTATCTATCTATATCTATATATATATATATATATATCTATCTATCTATCTATCTATCTATCTATCTATATATATATCTATCTATCTATCTATCTATCTATCTATCTATCTATCTATCTATCTATCTATCTATCTATCTATCTATCTATCTATCTATCTATATATATATATATATATATATATATATATATATATATATATATATATATATATTAGGGATGGGCATTTCTGACCGTTCTTCATTTCGATTAATCCACAGGTTTGACAAATGAGTACTCGATTAATCGGGGCGGGGCTTAAGCAAGGGGGCGGGGCTTTAATTCAATTTAATATATATATATATATATATATATATATATATATATATATATATATATATATATATATATAATTTAAAGCCCTGTTAAATGTGTTGATAAAACTATGACAGGATTCAGAAAACAATTAGATCAACGCTGTTGGGTTATTAAAAATCACCATCAATATTGGTTAACACAGTAAACATTTAAAGAAGTGTAACAAGTGGCGTATTTAGTCATGGGCAATATGGTCGATGCCCAGGGCAGCATCTAGGTGGCACGGGGAGACGGTGCGAAAAAAAAAAAACGAGCCCCAGTAAAAGCTTTGAGTTACGATTTACTTTATGCAAGTGTATTAATTTAAAGTAGTAATTCCAGAATAAAGACGTTAGAGGCCATTCACATTTGGCGTATTTTGCATGTGCAAGTTTGTTGTCTATGTGCAACCAAAACAAAGGTGGTGAAAGCAAACTGACGCATGCATGCGTGCAGAAAACCATTCCCACGCACCTCACGCGCTGCTCTTTTCCCGGTGTACATGCACGCCGATAAAATACATGCCGTTTATGTACTGTGAAACCAGAGTAACTTTTATGCAGTGGTGTCGGCACGCAGCGAGCTTTGCAAGTCGACAAAACTAAAGTTATAATATGATGATGATCTTATTTTGACTACATGGCTATGAAGCAGAAAGGAAAGATGATGAATCAGGGAGGTAAGACTCAATAACATTAATTCTCAACCAGTCGGGTTTAAGACAATAGATAATTACATTAAATATATTTTTTCTAATTGTCTTTAATATTCAAGCAAAAGATTTCTTAATAGATCTAAGCATCACTCCAGTTGTTTAAATGTTTTCCAGTTACATTTAGGATTGATTTCTGTTATTTATTTAGAATAATAATTGTATATTATTAATAATATTATTATTATTATTATTAATAATAATAATATTAATAATTTTATTTATTTCTAATATGTACATTTCTAAAAGCAGGTGGTTCGCCCAGGGTGGCATTTAAACTAGAACCGCCACTGATGTGAGGCTATGACGCATTGTAAATAAAATTAATCATAAAGCCTAGAGACACAATATGAAAATGTTATATTACAAATTGTGTTTATCTACACAGAATGCATGTGAGCTTAAACTACATGCCAACCAGAAAGTGGATGCGGTTCGCAGGGCGCTTTAAAACAACGGCAACTGAACCCGCGCAGAAAAATGAAACCAAAGTTTTTTTACAGTATTATCCCCTTCAACATGTGTCTTATTAATTCTATAAATATTTGGATCTGTTTTTAAAACTATAACTTTTTCTATATTGTTTACAACAACAATAAAAACACACATGATACTCTGCAGTTCAGTTATTTTATTCAACTGACGTTTTTACCAAAACAATATTTTACTTCAGCAGCATCACAACAGATGTGGATCAAAAAGGATTTTTTTAATTGTAAAAGGTTCGCAAAAATAAAGTTTCACCAAAACTTAGCCTAACCAAACGGCTGTTAAGTAGCACATAGCCTAACTAAAATTAGCCTATAGAATAATTTGGCTGCGTAAACGTAAAATAAAAATAGCCTGAATATTTTTTACCACAGCTATAAAACTTAAAGATTAGGTAAAATAACATTTGTTTCAAATTGATCAGTCGGTGGAAGTAGGCTAAATAAAATAAAGCCGGCCTAATTTAACTATGCTGCTTAAACTTAAAACAAAAACAGCCTGAATATTTTACCATGCATGGCTAATAAAACTAAACATAAGGAAGGACTACATATTTTTATTAAAAAAGATCAGTCGATCTACATGCTCCGACGAAAGCCGAGTGCGAAGTTTATTTGCAATTAGACCTGCGGAGGGAAAAAGGTGCTCAGCAGGCACTGAAGTTGCAGGTAAAGCCAGGTACCCATGGGCAAGGCTGCTTAGCCTTGCATATCGAGACTCGTTTACTTTGCACCACAATAAAGGATCCGGGTTTAGATAGATGCATGGCTCCCTGAAGTAGCTTTTGATTTTGGTGTCATCCGGTGAAACATTAACCTACTCATGCCGTAGGCTAGTCCTTCCCGAAAAGATTGTCAATACACGACGCGCACATGACAGCTGAAAGTATCACACACCAGACCTGCACATTCGCATGGTATTTAAAATGAAACTATTCAGATGGCGCTCTGTGGCGTGGCAGAAAAATGAACAGTGTCCTGAGTCGTGCTGGGCACCGCTGTGTACGTATAGAATTCTGAAATGCGCTGCGTGGCGCGACGCTTCTGGTGTGTGACCCATTATATCTGCTCTCAGGTCTTGTCTAGACCGCAACTCCCTGCAGCCATAACCAAATCAAATATCAAACTACCGCCCAAATACCAGCATAAATAATCACGACTGAAAGTAATTTAATTTTAGAGCCAATCGATCATCGTTTTCATGCTCGATCGTCGCTGATGGGTTCGATTAATCGATTGATCGAATAATCGTGCACATCCCTAATATATATATATATATATATATACACACGCACACACACTCGCACACACACTCACATACATACATACACACATACATACATACAGGGGCGCAACTGCACATTTACTGAGGGGTATGCGGATTCAAGTTTTGCAAACTTGCAAAAAAAGTTACCAAAGGCCTGATGTATCAATATGATACATAATAAATGTATAAAAACATGTATTTGGTATAAAAATGGATCTTGATAGAAGGATTAATAAACAATTCAGTTCCAAAAATGTGAATATTCTGACTATTTGTTCATGTGTCAGTTTTAACAGGGTTAGGAATCATTATAATCAAGTATATAAAATTTATATAGGGGAAATTTTTTAATCCAAATATTATTTTCTATTTTGTCTGAAATATATTCAGTAGGCCCACATGGAATCTGCGTGTGCAGAAATCTGCAGATTTTTAGCCCATCATTGAGTCTGTTTTTTCTTGTGTAAATGTGTGTACATTTACTCAGTTTTTAAATTCATTTCACTAATATTATTGTATTATAGTAATAGTAATATTAAAATGTTCATATGCTTTATTTACAATACAGTGGTAAAGTACACTCTCAGAAATAAAGGTACGTGAGCTGTCACTGGGGTGGTACCTTTTTTAAAAGGTACAAATTTGTACTTACAAGGTCCATATTAATACCTCAAGGGTACATACTAGTAGCTAAAAAGTACAAAAATGTTCCTCTTTTGAGGTACCAATATGGACCCTTTAAGTACAAATGTGTACCTTTTGAAAAGGTACCACCCCAGTGACAGCTCACGTACCTTTATTTCTGAGAGTGTATATTTTCTGCCTTTTAGATATATTATATGAGTGACTTGCTTTGTTTACCAAATAAGCGGATCTAATTTGATTTGCATTGTAAACATTAAATAAAAGTTAAAAAAGTATTATTTTTTATTTCATATTAGGGATGCACCGATACCACTTTTTTACAAACCGATACGAGTACGAGTATTTTGATTTGTGTACTTGCCGATACCGATACCGATACTTCATAGATTTGGTTTCAACTAAGTTTATTTGTTCGTTTTTTTGCTTTGTTTTTTGTTTTTTGCCTGTAGCAAGGATGAACACCAAAATCTTTAACAGGAGGCTGTTCCAAGCCAAAAATATACACATTGTTGAAAACCCTGCTAACCCAGACCTTGTCTATTAACGATTAAGCTTGGACATTTAAAGGATGAGATATCCTTGCGGCTTACATGTGTGCACGACTTCACACATTACACAAGGTGTGTGCAGTGTACGTTACCTTATAGAGTCACTGTCATTGCATATTGGGGACGCATTAAACCCTGTTTTGCACCATTCTTTCATATTCATGAGTCCTGCCTTTGATCCGTGGTCAATTAATCAAAAAGTACTAGATGTTTATGGGTGGGTTGCGGTTAATAGCTCATTTTAAAAATCACGCAACCATCATCTCACAATGTTTATTAATAAATAATCTTGTTTTAGTAAAATAAAAGTGATTTCGCAATGCCGAGCCACTGACAAAGCCAACTGCAGAAAAACAAAGCAACCATCGTGGCAACCGCAGTGATCTCTTTTTCCGAAGTCCAGCTGTTCTTTTTTGCACTTAATTATTCTGCGTTTAATGTTAAAAAATCAATAATGAATAGACCTCAAAAGTGTATCCTGTGTGTGTGTGCGTCTTCACTGAAGCCTCTCGCTTCTAAAACCGAAAGTTGTTTATGTCAGGCAATATTTCGGCTTTTAATCGAATGAAAAGTTAATTTAAATAAGCCAATATTTAAAAACTGCAGTAAAGTAACTGTGACGTGCGGCCACACATCGAAACTGAGGTCTGATCTAATCTCTCTCTCGCTGTCATCCAGACAATGATACGGAGACGCCGCACAAGTCAAGCCGCAAAACGGAGGCTGGTACCAGTTTACAGAATAGCTGAAGCCTTTGCGAAATCTGTCAAAATACAGCACTGAAATGTATAGGCATAAATGTCTTTGAGCCAAAAAGTCTAGGCTATCTGTAGGATATCTGACGCAATCAGAGCCGATGGTATGTACAGTTTGTGTAGCCTAATAATTATATTAATTCTAATAAAATGAAAACCAAAATCAACAATTAATTGCATTTTTCGTTTGATAAAAAATATACGGAAACGAAAAAAGTCAAAGGGTGACTAGTTTGTATTAATTTGTTTTAATATGAATAAAAATATGCTTAGCCTGTTTAAGCTTAGCGGTTATATGCGCTGCCAATAGACAAGCCATTCAAAAATATTATTTTACTGTGTCCTGAGTTATAATGTATATTTTACAATAAAAACTAAATGTAGCATGCCTCGCTGTCATTTAAAACATGCAATTCATAACACCCCAGAGCTGTAGGCCTGTGTATGCAGTGTGTAAACATACGGGTATATTCATACTGCGCACCCAGTGCCGGCGCGTCCATATAGAGGCGACCTATAATATATAATAGTGAAGGCGGCAAACGCGCCCCCAACGTACTGACTTTCATCTGCAACATCAACACAATCCCCCCTAAATAAAATATACGGGCCCGTGAAGTTCAGCACTTGTCTTGCCAGTGTATGCTGCTGTCTGTCTTGTGTGTATAGCGCCGCAGTCCGTGTCAAAGCCGGTATCGATTTAACCACAAGCAAGATCATATCGTTATAAATATTACATTAACAATACTTATCGAAATATTTATACATTTACATGGTGTTTGAGATTGTGTGGTCTGTAAAAGCTGTCTGATCTTTACAGAAGCTGTAAACTGACACGCGCGCGGTGACCGCAGTGATGTTTAAACTCAGGCGCTTTTATTTAGCCTGTAGTCTTAAGATTTTTTTTTACATATTGTTCCATTTCTTAAAATTTATTTCATTTTTTTATTTATAGTTTATATATAAAATGAGTGCTAGCTTGTTTGAGTGCTTAGCTGTGATCATTATGCAAGGATCATATTTCATATTCGGTTTATTCTTCAGTAGCCTAGGCTATAGATTCGTTAATAATGTATTTTATAAACAGATTGTTTAAAAGGACTAAGCTATTAATATATAATACATTAGGCTAATTAATACATTAAGGCAGTGAAGTCAGGTAGGGCAACAAATCACATCCATAGTGAATTACTGTTCAGCGGTATCGGTGCGTGGTATCGGCCTTTCATGTCCAATACGAGTACGAGTATTTTAACCAAGTATCGACCCGATACCCGATACTGGTATTGGTATCGGTGCATCCCTATTTCATATTTTATATCTATCTATCTATCTATCTATCAGTGTTTCCCCTACCATTACATAAGGGGGGCGCCCCGCTCTACCAACTGCTGTACCTGCCCCCCTTGAAGTCACGTTAATTGTATTATCTGTATAGCGCCAGATCACAACTTTTTTTTAAATAAACAAGCTAAATAGCCGTATGTAATATCTTATTTACACAACAGCATGTCATTTCTGTTCTGCGCTCGCGTCACTGCAGCTAAAATATATACAGATGCAGAAATCCCAAGTCTCTCGAAAGTTCCGGGAGTCTCCCGCAAATGCATAAAGACTCCCAGATGCCCGCAAACGAATGATAATCTCCCGGAAATCGTGCGTCTCCCGCCCGGTCCTCAAATACATCCCGCATCCCTCCCCGCTCTTCAGATACGTCGCGCACATCCCATACTGTGATCTGTGATGCGAGCGGAGCTATCTCCTCTATCTAGTGTCTAGTTATGACCTCTCCTGAAGGCTCTGCGTGTCTTCCGCAAATTCATACCGGCTCCGTGATCCCCCAAAATGAATTCAAGACCCGGAAATCATAGCGACGAGAGTGAATGAGCGAGTGAACAGATCGCGAGAGGCTCAGTGATGGTCTAAACATTACATTTGATAGGTTAAATAAATAGAGCAGTAAAGATATCGCGAGTGCAAATCCCCCTCTCTCTCATTGAGAGATCTGCTGTCATTAGTTGGAGATGAGCAACATATTTGAATGGTCCTGCATGTACTTAGGCTTTTTTTTACATAGAACAACTGAAAGTTCTGTGTTTTTGACAATATTACAAATTCACTAAAAGCTGGCTGGAATTATTAGATAAAACTTTTTTAACATAAATATTTAATAATATAACTTCTTGTAATACACTCATTGCTATAAGAAGTAGTTTATGGGCCTATTTCCTTTGAGTAAAGAAGTATTAGATTTATAGATGTGCATTTTAACTAATTTTCCTCTTTCATCATTTGCGATGTTTCCAATTTGCATTGTTTGTAATTGTTCTGTGGCGGTTCATTCTGCTTTGGCGACCCCTGATAAATAAGGCACTAAGCTGAAGTAAAATGAATGGATGAATTATTTTCTGTAAAGCTGCTTCTGGCCATGACATGTTCACTTCTACATTTTTTATAAGAGACGTGTTTAATAAATGTCTTAGTAAATGGGCCAGACATTTCTGACTTTCCATACCAAGAGGCTCAGGAAATGTTCTGCCAGATTTGAATGAATAAAACAGATACTTGGAGATTCGGGTGTGTGAACAGACAAATACACTTAATAATATGTAAACATGTTTTATTTTAAACACAACTAATATTATCTTAAATAAGCATAAACAAAACTAATGTTTTCATTGCGAATGTCACACCTCTCTTATCAAACGAAGATTCATTTGCTGCTCTTCACTAAATAACTGTAGTAACTTTAATCAATATTTAAATGCAGTAAATACTAATTTTATCTTTTGAAGCTGACGGTCCATACATTTACGGCTATCAAGCGTTTACCATAAAGTCAACTTTAAGCCAGCCCTATGGCTTTAGCCCATAGAATTATACTGTTTTTCACATATATACAGGATGGAAGTATGCGATTTCGGACGCAGTCCATGTGTGGCCGCGCGTCACTGCCCCCCTGCCAGGACAAAACCACCTCGTCTGCATTTATGTTAAGTAAAAGCCCATGCAGTGACTGGGTGGCGATAATGAATAATTAATGATATGGCGCCCCGTCACTCCCAAAAACAAGTTGATTAGAAGTATGGTATTAATAGTGTGGGTTAAGCTTACCAATCTCTTATTATCCAATTTGTCATGGCAGTTTTCATTTTAAGGCTTTGTTTGTTCTTTTTTTCGTTTTCTATTTTGCGCTCCACGTCTCTTCACTCTTCTCTCCATTTTGAACATGTGACTGTAACCGAGCAACGGATCAATCAAATGGTTACCGGAGGGGGAGGGGTGGTATAATTTTTTATTTAATATAATACAATATTATATTCACATAAAATGCAGGATAAACATTTGTAACCAAAATATTTATTTATTTTTATTATTTGAAACTTTTAATAAGGATAATTAAAAAAAAATTGGCACAATAGCGCCCCCCCATGTGTGGTGCCCCTATGCGCCGCATATACTGCATACACCCTTTTTGCGCCACTGCCACATACATACATACATTTCAAAAAAGACATTTATTTTGGATGCAATTAATCTGTTCCCTACGGAGACCCGGAAGGGACGTGACGGTGGAAAAAATACTGAGTGGGAGAAAAAAAAAAAACAGTGATAGGAAATTTTATTTTATTCTTTTTTAAGTTTTTGCGTTCCCTCGCAAAGCTTGCGTTCCCTCGCAAAACAGTTTTTCCACAAACACTTCCTGTTCACTCCATACATGTCAACCCTCCCATTTTTGCCTGGATTATCCCGTATTTTACAATTCTATCCTGCTATCATCACATCATTCAGTATTTTCCCATCTTTCTCGTGTATTTTTAATCTTGAAAACACGCTGAAATGAATATAAAAATGTCTTCATTCACTTTCTTTCCATTAAAGCTGTGCGTCGATCATCACTCTTCATATGCAACCTCAGGTAATACTGAATGATGTGATGATAGCAGGATAGAATTGTAAAATACGGGGTAATCCAGGCAAAAACGGGAGGGAAGAGGAAGTGGAAAAACTGTTTTGCGAGGGAACGCAAAAACTTAAAAAAAAAATATATATTTTCCTATCACAGTTTTTTTTTTCTTCCACCCATTTTTTTTTCTCCCACTCAGTTTTTTTTTCCACCATCACGTCCCTTCCGGGTCTCCGTAGTTCCCAGCATTAAAACTGTAAACTTACAATTCCTAGAGTCCTTTAAGCGGTCCTTTTTAGAAGACCTTTAAGATATATATTGCAACTTCTGAACTGTGAGTTTATATCTTGCAATCCTGTTCAAACAGAATGCCTGAGTATACTGCTCAAGTGGCGTTTCAAAGATGGCGCCGAGTCAAATGACTTGCCTTTAAGGGACTTTGGTTATTATATTCTATACAACCATAAAGTCTGAATCAGTACATGAAATGACAAATGTTCTAAAAACTATACCACTAAATTAAATAAACAAATAAAAACTAAATCTTAATACACAAAGCAAATGCTCTAAGTGCACTCAAAAATGAATTTTGCTGCTTGTTCAAACTACTTATTTAAAATGAGTTGAAACTAGTTGTCAAGATACTGAATTTTGTTACTTAATAAAAAAAAAGCTAACATTTCAGCACTGTTGAGTGGATTTTGTTGAGCACGTGAACACAATGGCCCATCAACAGTGTTTATGAACGTGCTTAACAGATCTCAAATGTTAGCGGGAAATTCGATTGGTACCAAAATTTAGTATCATAACAACAAGTGTTGAGGGTAACGCATTAAAGTAATGCGAGTTACATAATAAAACTACTTTTCTAAGTAACGAGTAAAGTAACGCATTACTTTTAAAAATGTAGTAATACTATTTGAGTTCCTTTTTTTTTTGTTACGCAAGTTACTTTCTTTAATTAATTCGCTTTTAAAAAGTAATTTACTGACTTCAAATTGAGATGAGAGAATTCGTTCATTATTTGAACACATGAAAGAAAAGGAATTGTACTTGAAAATGGTTTGTACTTTACTAATAAGACAAAAAATACAAAAGCAGCAAACACATTGCTTTAAACTTTCATTAATCTGTATATTCGGCATGTAGAGCTCTGGGTTCAGGAAGTTCTCCGAAGACATTATCCTACATTATTATTTTTTTATGTGTTTTTTAAAGGTACATAAAAATCTAGGTTAAACAGTGTGTTGTTAATTGCAGAGCTCCTCTATTTAAAAAAAAAAAAATCTGCAAGTTCTAAAAAAGATTGTATCTGAAATGTGCATTCTTTTTGACAAGGAGTTGACTATGGATCCTGAATTTTTGATCCTTGGTCTACCGGATCAATCTTTGATTTTATCCAATGAAAGGAGACTTTACAATCTTCTTACGTTTGCAGCCAGGAAAAATATATTATTGAGATGGATAAGCGATAAGACTCCGACTATTTCAGGATGGCACAAGATTTTAATGGAACTAATCCCGCTGGAATATTTAACATGTTTAGTTAATGGCCGGCCAGATCAGTTCTATAATCTTTGGAAGCCTTATATTAGCAATTTAGAGGCTGATTTGTCAACTATTCTGTGGAAACGCTTTCCTCCCCAGGTACCTCAAGTGACTGCATAGAATTTTGAATTTGTATTGTGCTACCATTATGCTTACCTATATTATTTTAATTATTTTATTTCTATTTATCCCGCTTTTTTAATGTATTCTGAATATCTTAAAAAAAAATTCTCTTTTTTTTGTGACCCGTTATATGTATTTTTGCTTTGTGTTTTGTTTAAGTTGAAAAATGTTCAATAAAGACATTTGACAAAAACATTTTTTTTTTTTTAGATTTTTAGAAAATATGTGAATCAGTGGACTCACTCAATCAATTCATTTTCATTGAGAGCCCTGAACTGGACCGCTTTTGTGGTCAGATAGTCAAGAAGTGGCTCTCAGAAAGAGAAGCTCAGAGAGTATCAGACTACAACAGAGACTACAGAGATGAAGATCAAAACCAGTAACAATCCATCCCAGTAAAACACAATTAGTGTTTAACAACACTGTTTATATTATTAATATGCTTTATTATTATTCTAACAATAAGGTTCCTTTATTAGAAGTCCTCTGTATTTATGTATAGGTAACTGTTGATCTGGGACCTTGCACCCGGACAGTGTTGTGCATACAGTAAATTTAGTTACATGACAATTCGTTTTTTAAAAATGTAAATGGTTCTTAAATAAAAGTCATGTTGAAAAAGAAATGTATATAATTTACAAAATACATTACAAAATATTTGGCTTGATTTGATACATTATTTAAAATATAAGTAGCTAAGACAAAAATACACTTTCCGAGGCTGAAACAAGCTTCCATAGAAACCTCTAACAAGTCCATGACAAATCTCATCTTCAAATGACGAAAATCCACATTTTTTTTCTATCTGACTCAAGTTTAATGAACTCTTAGTTCCCTTTTACCATCAAGACTAAAAACTTTTACTGTGGGTAGTCTATTGTAGACCTGTTTGCATTACCCTACAGTTGCACAAACTGAAATTATGAATTGAAAACACGTCCAAAGGAAATGTCTATTTGGCAAAAACTCCCACTCACACACACTTCAGACTGGCAAGAGGTGGTTTTTCAGGCAATTAGAAAAAGCAATTGTTCTGCAAAACTGCAATAGAAACGGTTTTAGCTAGCATTACTACGTTGAAGCCACTTGAATCATTATACAAACAATCCTTAAAAACCCTTGATAAGAAATCAGTTCAATTTCACCATTGTTTAATATTAAAGAAACATAAGCTGCTTAGTTGGGAAAATTTAATTAAATATGTACATATTTGTTTAATGTATAAGACCATACATAACCCGACTTCACCACTAAATCAGTTTGTGAAAGTTAGATCGACTGCTCACCGAACTACTAGAGGTGGTGAAAGAGGAGACTGTATTATTCCTCTCAAAAAAAGTAAATTCAGCCAGTCGGTATTTTCAGTTAAAGCCGCTAGGGAATGGAACACCATCCCATCAACAATAAGAAGATCACTTTTCGTTCTTTTCAGATTCATGTTAAAAATTGGTTATTGGCAAATCAGCATTGTCAGCATTAGTACTGTATTCTTGACACTTATCTGTACTGTTTGTCTTTGGCTTTTTTTTTTTTTTTTTTTTTTTTCCTTTTCTGCTGCCATCAATCTGTTTTTGTTTTTTTGCTTTTTAACTGTATTTTATATTTGATAGTGTACTTTGTTATTATGCTGTGCTTCTATTTTAGGTGTGACTTTTTAACGTTCTGTAAGGGGTCTACAGATGAAAAATAGCCATTCTTGGCTAATTCTGGCACATTTTACAGTAATGTTTATTAATGTGCATTGACCCTGTAAACAAATAAACTAAACTAAAACTAAACTAAAAAAAGCTGTAAAAAATGTAAATGGCAAAGAGTCAAGACAACAAGATTTTTTTGTTAACTTATTTTAATTAAAAACAAAATAGACGTTTAACAATAAAAAGGATGTTTAGCACTTTTAGCAGTTAAACAAAACATTCTGGCTATACTTCCGTAAATTTATAGTTATTTTGTATTTCATTTATTGATCACTCCGTGTCATCAACTAAACTATTATTGATTCACATTTTGAATGCATGTTGCCTACACTTTTGCACACATTTGTTCTGCACTTTATGGCTTGATTCTGAATTATTTAGTTGATTTTTATATATTAAAAACATGTTTTCTGTTCAAAGACAATCTTTTACATTTATTTTTGTTTTTCTGCAAGTTGATGTTGCACTCCAAACGTGACTTTGTGATTTAGGGTTCAAAAAGACTAATGACAATAGTGTTTATTTCTTATAGGAATGGCATGTATATTTGCAGTACGTCTTGCTGGATGGATCACACTGAAGCTGAATACTTCTAATTAATTTATTATATATTATTTCAGTCAATACATGTCAGTTTTGTGGTTTGAGTTTCACAAAAACCTCTGGCGTTTCGTTTGTTCTGCTTTATTGTCTACAGTTATATCAATTTCTAATCGGTTATCTATTTAAGACAGCTTTAGATCAATTATTCAGCAAGTATTTGATTCATTTCATGCCATTTGCACATATACTCAGTCAATCGTCTTTAAAAGAAAACATTTCTTAGTGTTTAGTCTCGTTACCATAGTGACATGTTCTAAGAATAGAACGCGTTCCAAAGTGTTCTAAAAGCCTTGCATCATAGAAAATCTCTAGTGGGTTTGTTATAGTGGCGTCGAACAGGTTGTGTCTTTGGCTTATCAGTGTTTCAATCCTTGCGTTCTTATTGATTGAGTTCGCCAGTGTTTTTACGGCTGTTTTAGCATTTGAACATCTTCCTGTTTGAGTGATTCACGGTGCAAGACCGAAATCCTCATTCCATTCCAACTTGCAAACCCCAAAGTGTTTAAGTGGCTCAAGGTGAAAGCCTGAAACCCTATAGCGTTCGATATGATTGGTGAGATGTATTCCAATCTTACATCCCCAAAACTGAGTGGTGACCCCACAACATCAGCTGTCAATGTGGAGGAAGACGAAATGGAATTTGAAATCTCTTTCAAGATCTACCAGCGCCAGGAAAAAGTGCAGCAGGTCAAAGAAAGGCCTAGAAACGGCACTAATAGTGAGTCATATATACATTGTGATTTGAATATCCAGTGTTTTCCTGACATAATATTATACTTACTATTAAAAAATACTGTTTGTACAGTGTAAATGTTTGTAAGGTATAATAGACAGCTGGTTGAATTCCTGTTTTCATAAAGAGCTCTCTTAAATTCCTGTAAAATCTGCAGTAACTTACTTGCAGCAGTTCGCCAGTAACTTCAATCAATTACAGAAAAAAATACAGCGTTTACATTTACAGCACCACTTATCTTGCTGTATATGTATTTACAGAATTGTATGCATATCTTAACTGTAAAATATACAGTAATTTTCACAAAGCAACTTTAAAATACAAAAACATCCTGCATAAATGTCTTACAGTAAAACACAGTTCATGACAGTTAAATACTGTGTCATTTACAAAATGTTTAACAGTGAGGCTATAGCAGGATGTACATGTGATAATAACTCCTGGCATTATTAGTTCATATTTATGATATTATTTCATCAGTAGGATAATCACTGTGCTACACAGTTAATGACAAGCAGAAACAGAATAGGCTGAAATAGTAAATGTTACATATTGCAGTCTTTTTATGAATTGGTGAATATTCACTTGAATATTATTAAGCTATTATTGCATTCAAGTGCATCTTAATTGAACAATTGGTGTAAATTAATGTTGTATCTCATTTTCAGCTTTTCTAATTCAACTTTAGTCTAAAATCCCTTATTAAATTGAAGTATTAACTTTTCTATTAAAAAGGTGCACTGAACATGTATTTTTATATTGTTTGGTGCACTGACCATTTGTTTAAGCGGTTTTATATAACATGAAAATAATAAAATATAATATTATTATAATCAATTACAATAAATAATAATAAAATAAAAAAAATGGATATTTCATGGTTAAAGTATTTTTAGTGCAGCAAATCCATGGTAAATTTGTGGTGACCTTGGCTTAGCTACAATAACTTTTTCAAATGTTTATGTATTAATATATATATATATTGTGCAATCATTTCTCTTTTAACAGACGAGAAGGAGAAAGTGAAGAAGCAGAAAAAGAAAAAGAAGAGCAGGATTGGCTCTTTTATCAGAGCTGTCCTTAATTGCTTTTGCTTCTCTAGAAGAGATGAGACGTTCCGACTTTCATCCTCTGATGGTAAATGATGGTTTCTGCATCTAGATATTTTTTAGACTATAATGTTAGAAATAAGCTGTATTTTTACTCCGCTTTATCATTTAACATCTCCTTGAAAATGACTGTACTATGTGCAAACTGCAATCGTTTCTTTTTCAACAGACTATGAGAATGAGATCTATCAGAAAATGATGGTGAAAGTGGAAGAAGTGGAGATGATGATAAACGAGGAGGTGGTGAAGAAGGTGGAGGAGGTGATTAAAAAGGAGGATGAGATTTTGGAGAAAGAGGAGGAGGAGGTGATGGAACAGGAGGAGGTGAAGGAGAAACAGGAGGAGGCGGTGATGGAAAAGGAGGAGGTGAAGGAGAAAGAGGAAGAGGTGGTGATTGAACAGGAGGAGGTGAAGGAGAAACAGGAGGAGGTGGTGATTGAACAGGTGGAGGTGAAGGAGAAAGAGAACACAAATGAAGAGAAGCCAAAGGAGGAAGAGAAGAAAAAAAAAAGAAAGAAAAAGATTAGCAGCCGGCTGTCAGAAGAAGAGTTTTGGAGGAGGAAAATGGAGGAGGAGGAGAAGAAACGTGGGGAGGAGAAGGTGGAGGAGAAAGAGGAGGAGGTGGTGATGGAACAGGAGGAGGTGAAGGAGAAACAGGAGGAGGTGGTGATGGAAAAGGAGGAGGTAAAGGACAAAGAGGAGGAGGTGTTGATTGAACAGGAGGAGGTGAAGAAAGAGAAAGAGAACACAAATGAAGACAAGCCAAAGTTCTTGATTGGACAAATAAAGGAGGAGGAGGACATGATGAAAAGAGAGATGGAGGAAGACATGATGAAAGCAGAGAAGGTGAAAAATGAGGAGGAAATAAAATACATTGAAAATGAGGAGAGGGAGGAGGAGGAGGAGAACATGGAGGAGGAGATAGTTAAGAAGAAGAGAAGGAGAAGGAGGAGGCCAAGAAGAAATTGCAGTGTGGAAGAGGAGGAGGCGAATAAAAAGGAAAGTGAGGAGGTGGAAAAGAACGCAGAGGAGAAAGAGATGAATGACACTGAAAAGGAGGAGAACATGGAAGAGGAGAAAGTGAAAAAGAGGAGGAGGAGGAGGAGGCCCAGGAAACAGGAAGAGAAGACCGAAGATAAAATAGAGGAGGAGAAGCTCAAGTGGCCCAGCACCAGACCTGCCTCCAGGGCTGAGGCTGCATTACGAGAGGGAAAGACAATCATATATTATTTTGGGGGCGAGGGAAAGTTTAAAGTTCAATAAAGTTGTGTTGTACAAAAACAAAAGGGTGTGTTGTGTTTATCTGCTTAATTGTCTGTTTCAAAAGTGTTGAAGTTTGTGTTGACAAATGTTCCCCTGTTTCTAAAAAACAATTTAAGTGTGTGTACTATGTATATTATAAATGTATGTTACATACTTGCATACATACATATACACACATACGTACATACATACATACATACATACATACATACATACATACATACATACATACATACATACATACATACATACATACATACATATATATATATATATATATATATATATATATATATATATATATATATATATATACATATACTGTATATATATATATATATATATATATACATATACTGTATATATATACATATATATATATATATATATACTGTATATATATATACTGTATATGTATATATATATATATATATATATATATATATATATATATATATATATATATATATATATATATATATATATATATATATATATATATATATACATACATACATACACGCACACACACACTCACATACATACACACATACATACATACATACAGGGGCGCAACTGCACATTTACTGAGGGGTATGCGGATTCAAGTTTTGCAAAAATGCAAAAAAAGTTACTAAAGGCCTGATGTATCAATATGATACATAATAAATGTATAAAAACATGTATTTGGTATAAAGATGGATCTTGATAGAAGAATTAATAAACATTTCAGTTCCAAAAATGGATATATATATAAAATAATATATATATAAAAAAAAAAAAAAAAATCAGTCATTGCTGGAAAGCCTTTAAATCTTGAAGAATATGCAGGATATGGAGGATTTTTCTGAAGAACAGCAGTCAGTTTAACTGTTTAGAACAAACAAGAGACTCATAAACAACCATCACAAAGCAGAAAAAGCACTCGCAGCTCATCTGGAAACCACACATAGTATTGCAAACCAAGGGTATGTGAATTTTTGCAGAGGGTTATTTTAATAATTTTAGCTAGATTTTTGTGTAGTGAACTATATGTAGCAGGCCGATCAGTGATGATATACAGGCACATCGCACTGCTACGAGTGTGATATTGCATTTATACAACAGTTCGACGGCATAGTTGTGTGTATAAAAAAGAAAATCAAACACTTAAAACCCTTCGTAAGAGGAACTACTTTCTTCCGCCATTCATTCACAGAAGCAGTTACTAATTCTCCAATGTCACTTTAGCGCTAGTATTTAAATGATTCTCTAGCGCAATGTCTAAAGTGATGACAAAACAGGTGATTTTGCTTAAGATTATAGGGCTGAACGGCATGAAATGCCATCAATCTACAGAGATATCTCCCAGTATTTCTCTGTTGCAATTGGGAGAACACAATATTACTATCGTATAAATACAGCACTACAACATACAAAAGAGAGAGATCAACTTACAATACATTTGTGTATCGTGGGTTACACTATCATTTCAATTTAAAATAGCTGTTCTCTAATATTTCCCTTCTACATTTTAATTTAGGAAATATAAAGTTTTTGTATTCATACCAATTTTAGACAATATTTATTTTTACGAATATCATTTAAAACATTTTTGTTGCATTTTTTTTTTTTAAGACAAAAATATACAATTATTTAAAAAAAAAATGTTTAAACCCATGTATATCTGGCATTAGAAGGGGGATTTTCGGTGGGAAAGAGAATGCAGATTGTCTTGATATATCTTGCAGCTTCCTCTCATATATCCACTGCAGATCTGAAATAGCAGTTCCTTTCTGGCCCGTGTACTGGGCACATTGTCCCAAAACCGGTCGAAACTGGCACTAGAAATGTGTTGTTTGGTTCTTTTGCTGGCACTGGAGGAAAATATCACAGTCATATAAGGAGACTTGGACTGCGAGTTGTTGGGAAGCAGAAAAGCACCATCTGTGTTTTCGATGTGAATCATTCACAGTTCTGTATGACATACTTTTGAAGAGAACAAGAGGCCAAATGTTCAGATATCAGGGAGTCCTCAAACCACCAGAATAAATGGACACACTTATGAAAAGTAAGGGTCAAAAGTAATATGTAACGATTGGAAATGCAAACAATGAGAACAGATTTGTAAAAATGTTTGAGAAACTGGCTTCGAATCTCCTTGGGAAGATGACGCAAATTCATATCTGTGATGTAAAATCAGTTTGGCCATAATTAGCTTTGATATTCCCTTCAAAAATAGATCAGTTTTCACGATGAAGAGAAAAACCTGTCAGCGTGCAACAGCTCTGGAGGTATCTGATTACTCCTCAGGAAAATGAATTTTTGTGGAAAAATTATATTCTCGTTGATCCAATTTGTTCACATTTTCAACATCTTTTTAAATATGATTACTACAAAACCGGCGGCACGGTGCCTAACAGCAAGAAGGTCGCTGGTTTGAATCCTGGCTGAGCCAGTTGGCATTTCTGTGTGGAGTTTGCATGTTCTCCCTGTGTTGGGGTGGGTTACCTCCGGGTGCTCCAGTTTCCCCCACAGTCCAAAGACATGCGCTATAGGTGATTTGGGTAAACTAAATTGGCCATAGTGTGTGAATGAGTGTGTATGGGGGTTTCCCAGTACTGGGTTGCAGCCGGAAGGGCATCCGCTGTGTAAAACATATGCTCGATAAGTTGGCGGTTCATTCTGCTGTGGTGACCCCTGATGAATAAAGGGACTAAGCCGAAGGAAAATGAATGAATGAATGACATGCACAGATAAATTGTTCACCACAAAACTAGCAATGTGAGCTAACAAAATCAATATGGTTGGTTTTGATTTCATTTGTACTGTAACAGTCGGCTAATTGACAAGTCTAAATGACAATAAATGACAGCAGCCAAAATTAACACTCTGTTTATCATTAATCAACACCAAAGGACTAAATTAAAACTCCAAGACTGAAATTAGAATCCGCGGTCTTGAGAATAACTTCTTTTTAAATACTGTAAACAGTAGATTATAAGGCTTTAGGATGTCCCGATCAGGTTTTTTTGCCCTCGAGTCTGAGTCATTTGATTTTGAGTATCTACCGATATCAAAACCCGATTCGATACTTCTATAACACACAAAAAAAAAAAAAGAATAAAAAAGAGCGAAGAAACAGATCCAGGATGTTCCTTATGTTTTTTTAATTCACCTTATTTCAACATTCAACAACTCTGTTAACAAACAGAGCACTTCTGGGAGGTAGCTTGAACAATCAAGTAATAAATTACATCAATTCTTTACTTGTAGTACAACAGTAAATATAAAAAAAACATCTAATATAAAAACAAAAAGCAACACAACTTAAAATACCCGTCAGGCAATCTCAAGTTTCCATATCTCACAGTTTGCTATGGCAATGTTGTCGTCATCAACTTTATGATACCTCCAGACCGCAGACATACACGCGCTTTCCGCTTCAAGCTGCTTCCGTGTTCTACTTTGCCAACATTTAACCAATAGCGTCTCTGCAACAAAGTGATGTCATGCTGCCAAAAAGTGGTCTAACTCTGTGCCACCGCATAACTATAGATATGTTAAAAATAATGATTATATATATATATACAGTTGCGATCAGAATTATTACACCCCCTGAATTATTAGCCCCCGTTTATTTTTTCCCCCAATTTCTGTTTAACGGAGAGAAGATTTTTTTCAACACAATTCTAAACATAATAGTTTTACTAACTCATTTCCAATAACTGATTTATTTTGTCTTTGTCATGATGACAGTAAATAATATTTGACTAGATATTTTTTAAGACACTTCTATACAGCTTAAAGTGACATTTAAAGACTTAACTAGGTTAATTAGGTTAACTAGGCAGGTTAGGGTAATTAGGCTAGTTATTGTATAACGAGGCGATACAGTGGCGCAGTAGGTAGTGCTGTCGCCTCACAGCAAGAAGGTCGCTGGGTCGCAGGTTCGAACCTCGGCTGGGTCAGTTGGCGTGTGGAGTTTGCATGCTCTGTGTTCGCGTGGGTTTCCTCTGGGTGCTCCGGTTTCCCCCACAGTCCAAAGACATGCGGTACAGGTGAATTGGGTAGACTAAATTGTCCGTGGTGTATGAGTGTGGATGAGTGTGTGGATGTTTCCCAGAGATGCGGCTGGAAGGGCATCCGCTGTGTAAAAATGTGCTGAATAAGTTGACGGTTCATTCTGCTGTGGTGACCCCAGATTAATAAAGGGACTAATCCGACAAGAAAATGAATGAATGAATGAATGAATTGTATAACGATGGTTTGTTCTGTTGACTAACAGGAAAAAATATAGCTTAAAGGGGCTAATAATTTTGTCCTTAAAATGGCTTTAAAAAAATTAAAAACTGCTTTTTTTTTGTCAAAATAAAACAATTAACATTTTTTCCAGAAGAAAAAATATTATCAGACATACTGTGAAAATTTCCTTGCTCTGTTAAACATCATTTGGGAAATATTTAAAAAAGAAAAAAAATTCAAAGGGGAGCTAATAATTCTGACTTCAACTGTATGTATGTATGTATATGTATATAAATACAGTATATACTGATCGACATTACCTCCTGATCGAGAGGTAATGTTTGATTCCAATCGAGTCTGAAACCATGTGATCGGGCCCGATTTCCACAGATCTGGACATCCCTATATAAGGCTATGTATTTTATCCTGATGTATGCCATTTCTATGTAAGAGTTACAATAATAATAATAATAGTAATAATTCATTTTATTTGTAAATGGCGCCTTTCTAGACACCCAAGGTCGCCTTACAATAAGTATCAACATGCTAGAACAAATTAAAACAAATAATAAAACACACATCGCGAATATAAAATAACATGATAAAAACATGATAAAAAATTGTTAAAGGAAAGCCTGCTTAAAAAGATGGGTCTTTAGACGAGATTTAAATGTGTGAAGACTATCACTGCTCCTTAGATAAAGGGGAAGCGAGTTCCACAGCCGAGGAGCCATAGAGCTAAAAGATCTGTCTCCCATCGTGCTTAATCTAGTGCAAGGTGGTACCAGGGAGAAAGAGTTGGCGGATCTAAGAGTGCGAGAAGGGGTGTAAATATGGAGAAGTTCGGTGAGATATTGAGGAGCAAGATTATGAAGTGCCTTGAAAGTTAGAAGTAATATTTTAAAATCAATACGAAACTTTACCGGCAGCCAGTGAAGCTGATAAAGAAGTGGTGTGACATGCTCGTGAGATGGAGTCCTAGAGATGACACGAGCTGCATGGTTCTGAATCCGTTGGAGTTTATGAAGAAGTTTAGAAGGAAGCCCAGAAAGAAGTGCATTACAGTAGTCAAGACGTGAAGTAACTAATGCGTGGATAAGAATTGCTGTGTTGTTGGTTGTGAGAGAAGGGCGAAGACGAGTGATATTACGCAATAGGGTATGTTTGTTTTTTTTACAATGTAAATCGAATCAAATCACAAACCGTCAGCACAGATCTCTGATACAATCCGAACCAACAATTTTGTAAACTGTCCCACCCCTACTTAGAATGACTAAATGAAAGCTTTTTAAAATAAAACTACTACAAAGGTGCTATTGAAACCAGTGCTGCATACAGAAAAAGTGGACAGGCACTAGTGTGCATGATGGGAGTTGTAGTTTTGCCATTATTTGTCTGTTTATAATATACTGTGTTATTCTTCATCAACGGCACATAACATTCATTCATTATTTATCAGAGGTTGATACAGCAGAATGAACCACCAACTATTCTGGGCGGCATACAGTATGTTTGATGCAATGGATGCACTTCCAGCCACACAAGGAAACACCCATACACTCTCGCATTAACACACACACTCATACACTACGGCCAATTTAGTTCATCTAATTCACCTATAGCACATCTTTCTGGACTGTGGGAGAAACCAGAGCACCCAGAAGAAACCCACACGAACATGAGGAGAACATTCAAACTCCACACAGAAATGCCAACTGACCCAGCTAGGTCTCGAACCAGCAACCTTCTTGCTGTGAGGCGACAGTGCTAACCACTGAGCTGCCCCAGCACATAACATGTCTACCATTAAGGAATACAAGGCACACACACACACTCCTCTCCCTCATTCACAGTTGTTCTTCTCCTCCCTCACGTTCCTCCGTCTGTCTGAGTTAGGAAAAACATCCTCATCCAATGACCTGGCAGAGCTTAATAGTTCAAATGACTGGGTTGTTTTAGTTTGAGACGTATCACTTCCCCTCTCATCATATCTCACTCCCTCCGTCCTCTTTATTTCAGGAGACTTCACTCCCTCATTCTCTCCATTTGAGGAAAAAGAAATCACTTTCTCTCCCACTCTGCTCTTTACTATCTTTATATCAGAACATGTCATGACTAGGATCCTTTTCTGTTTCACGGTGTTATTGATAAATTTAACAGTGTGAGCTCAGTCTGGTTTAAGAGTGCGGAGAGCAGAGGATCCAGACAGTGATGCAACCTCCATGTCTCTTAGTCTCATCTAGTCTGGCGTTTTGAAAATGGAAGGAAACTCTGCTTCAGTGCACAGATTCATCTGGCTACAAACTGATCTGTAAAGACATGTTTTGTTTTAATATCATTTTCATGGTAAATTATGAGCAAAAAAAATTATAAATTAATAAATAAAGGTGAAATAATGCACCATGAATATAAAATAAAGGCCAAAATTTATTTTAATGTACAATTCACACTATTAACAAACCATTAATTAAGGGTTTTAGCTCAATAAATTAGCTGCTTATTAATACTTAGCAAGGTAGTACTTGGGTTTAGGTATTGGGTAGGATTAGGGATGTAAAATAATAGCATACTTTAAGTCAGGGGTCGGGAACCTTTTTTCAGCAAAGAGCCATTTCTGATTTTTTTGGCTAATGCATTTTTTAAAGAGCCATTGTATATATTGTATATATTTTTATATATTTAATACTGCTATAAAGGAGTGGTGTAGTCGGGGCTATACGCACGTATACTCAGTATGCCTACTTTTTTCCATGAGCTGTTTGGGTATTACCCCTTCTGAGGATCAATAATTGCGTATACCCTCGGTATACTCACTTGTTTTTCTGATTAGACTTCCCTAATTTACGTGTATTTCGAGAGTTTTTCGATAACGACGACAAGTCAACTAAATGATGTCTCGCTGAAACACTGAGGTAAAATTATTTTAAAAAAAGCATGGGCATCGCTTTAGCCCCCTATATTTCTATTCAGTCCCTCATAATGTTTTGCGATTTCCTCATGAACTGTACACTACTAAATGATCACCTTAGTCCCCTTTAAATTTGATATGAAAACGGCGGCAGACTTCCGCTCCTCCGTTTTCAACTCGTTTTTTGTTAATCAGCAAACCACAGCTTTGCAGAGTGAGAGCTGAAGGTGTGTTTATCTATAGATTGTTATAATATCTGCATATTCGCAGTTCTTTGCTATAGAAACACTTGTATCACATGTACCAATCGGGTTTCCCCATCTACTGTTTCCTTGGCGCTTCCCTGCTATAAAGCATATAGCAAGTTTATCCACAAAGCTGCACATGCACATTGGTCAAATGTCCTTTTATTTTAAACTGAGTTCTTATTCGTTTTGCTGTAAAAAATGACATTTAAAAGGGAATTGTAATTGTGTTTTCAATAGAAAACTGATTTCTAGTGCTGGTAATAATTTATTTGTAATTATTTATTTATTTGTAAAATATTATTGAAGGGAGACTGGAGAGAGCTGGAGAGCCACATATTTTTGGTCAAAGAGCCACATGTGGCTCGCGAGCCATAGGTTCCTCACCACTGCTTTAAGTGCTAATACAAAGATAATATCCTAATAATAGGCAAGTATAATAAGCCAGTGATTACCAAAATATATGATCACATTTTAAATATTAGAATCAATAAACATATAATTTAACTATTTAATTATTCCGGGAGTTTTCCAGGAGACAAAACAATATGGGAGATGGGTCTGAAATATGGGAGACTCCCGGGAAAAACGGGAGTGTTGGCAGGTATGCTACAGAGATTTCCCAGTATTTCCCTGTTGCAATCAGTAGATTACAATAATTAACCCGAAAAAGCCAAAGCAATGC
>LR812539.1:6505974-6518314 GCA_903798195.1 Danio kyathit
TATTATGTACGTATGTGTGTATACGTATGTATGCAAGTATGTAACATACATTTATAATATACAGTACAACACAATTGTCAACACAAACTTCAACACTTTTGAAACAGACAATTAAGCAGATAAACACACACACCCTTTTGTTTTTGTACAACACAACTTTATTGAACTTTAAACTTTCCCTCGCCCCAAAATAATATATGATTGTCTTTCCCTCCGTAATGCAGCCTCAGCCCTGGAGCAGTCTGGTGCTGGGCCACTTGAGCTTCTCCTCTCTATTTTATCTTCGGTCTTCTCTTCCTGTTTCCTGGGCCTCCTCCTCCTCCTCTTTTCACTTTCTCCTCTTCCATGTTCTCCTCCTTTTCAGTGTCATTCATCTCTTTCTCCTCTGCGTCTTTTCCACCTCCTCACTTTCCTTTTTATTCGCCTCCTCCTCTTCCACACTGCAATTTCTTCTTGGCTCCTCCTTCTCCTTCTCTTCTTCTTAAATATCCTCCTCCGTGTTCCTCCTCCTCCCTCTCCTCATTTTCAATGTATTTTATTTCCTCCTCATTTTCCACCTTCTCTGCTTTCATCATGTCTTCCTCCATCTCTCTTTCATCAGTCTCCTCCTCCTTTATTTGTCCAATCAAGAACTTTGGCTTGTCTTCATTTGTGTTCTCTTCTCACCCTCCTCCTTTCTCCACACCTCCTCCTGTTCATCACCACCTCCTCCTGTTTCTCCTTCACCTCCTCCTGTTCAATCACCACCCCTCCTCTTTGTCCTTCACCTCCTTTTCATCACCACCTCCTCCTTTCTCCTTCACCTCCTCCTGTTCCATCACCACCTCCTCCTCTTCTCCAAAATCTCATCCTCTTTTTAATCATCTCCACCTTCTCCACCACCTCCTCGTTCAGCATCAATCTCCACTTCTTCCACTTTCACCATCATTTCTGATAGATCTCATTCTCATAGTCTGTTAAAAAGAAACGATTGCAGTTTGCACATAGGACAGTCATTTTCAAGGAGATGTTAAATGATAAAGGGAGTAAAAATACAGCTTATTTCTAACTTATAGTCTAAAAAATCTAGATCAAAACATCATTTACCATCAGAGGATGAAAGTCTAGAGAAGCAAAAGCAATTAAGGGCAGCTCTGATAAAAGAGCCAATCCTGCTCTTCTTTTTCTTTTTCTGCTTCTTCACTTTCTCCTTCTCGTCTGTTAAAAGAGAAATGATTGCACAAAAAATATTAATACATAAACATTTGAAAAAGTTATTGTAGCTAAGCCAAGGTCACCACAAATTTACCATGGATTTGCTGCACTAAAATACTTTAACCATGAAATATCATTTTTTGTATTTTATTATTATTTATTGTAATTGATTATAATAATATTATATTTTATTATTTTCATGTTATAAAAGCTTACACAAATGTCAGTGCACCAAACAATATAAAAAATACATGTTCAGTGCACCTTTTTAATAGAAAAGTAAATACTTCAATTTAATAAGGGATTTTAGACTAAAGTTGAATTAGAAAAGCTGAAAATAAGATACAACATTAATTTACACAAGTGTTTCATTAAGATGCACTTGAATGCAAAAATAGCCTAATAATATTCAAGTGAATATTCACCAATTCATAAAAAGACTGCAATATGTAACATTTACTATTTCAGCATATTCTGTTCTGCTGTCATTAACTTGTAGCACAGTGATTATCCTACTGATGAAATAATATCATAAATATGAACTAATAATGCCAGGATTTATTATCACATGTACATCCTGCTATCCTCACTGTTAACATTTTGTAAATGACACAGTATTTAACAGTCATGAATGTGTTTTACTGTAAGACATTTATGCAGATGTTTTTGTATTTTAAAGTTGCTTTGTGAAAATTACTGTATATTTTACAGTTAAGATATGCATACAATTCTGTAAATACATATACAGCAAGAAGTGGTGCTGTAAATGTAAATGCTGTATTTTTTTCTGTAATTGATTTTCAGTAAGTTACTGGCGAACTGCTGCAAGTAAGTTACTGCAGATTTTACAGGAATTTAACAGAGCTCTTTACGAAAACAGGAATTCAACCAGCTGTCTATTATACTGTACAAACATTTACACTGTACAAACATTATTTTTTAATAGTAAGTATAATATTATGTCAGGAAAACACTGGATATTCAAATCACAATGTATATGACTCACTATTAGTGCCGTTTCTAGGCTTTCTTTGACCTGCTGCACTTTTTCTGGCTGGTAGATCTTGAAAGAGATTTCAATTCCATTTCGTCTTCCTCCACATTGACAGCTGATGTTGTGGGGTCAACACTCAGTTTTGGGGATGTAAGATTGCAATACATCTCACCAATCATATCGAATGCTATAGGGTTTCAGGCTTTCACCTCGTAAACCACTTAAACACTTGGGGTTTGCAAGTTGGAATGAATGAGGATTTCGGTCTTGCACCGTGAATCACTCAAACAGGAAGATGTTCAAATGCTAAAACAGCCGTAAAAACACTGGCGAACTCAATCAATAAGAACGCAAGTATAAAACACTGAAAAGCCAAAGACACAACCTGTTCGACGCCACTATAACAAACCCACTGGAGATTTTCTATGATGCAAGGCTTTTAGAACACTTTGGAACGCGTTCTATTCTCAGAACATGTACTATGGTAACGAGACTAAACACTAAGAAATGTTTTCTTTTAAAGACGATTGACTGAGTATATGTGCAAATGCATAAATGAATAAAATACTTGCTGAATAATTGATAAAGCTGTCTTAAATAGATAACCAATTAGAAATTGATATAACTGTAGACAATGAAGCAGAACAAACGAAACGCCAGAGGTTTTTGTGAAACTCAAACACAAAACTGACATATATTGACTGAAATAATATATAATAAATTAATTAGAAGTATTCAGCTTCAGTGTGATCCATCCAGCAAGACGTACTGCAAATATACATGCCATTCCTATAAGAAATAAACACTATTGTCATTAGTCTTTTGAACTAAATCACAAAGTCACGTTTGGAGTGCAACATCAACTTGCAGAAAAACAAAAATAAATGTAAAAGATTGTCTTTGAACAGAAACATTTTTAATATATAAAAATCAACTAAATAATTCAGAATCAAGCCATAAAGTGCAGAACAAATGTGTGCAAAAGTGTAGGCAACATGCATTCAAAATGTGAATCAATAATAGTTTAGTTGATGACACTGAGTGATCATAAATTAAATACAAAATACTATAAATTTACGGAAGTAAGCCAGAATGTTTTGTTTAACTGCTAAAAGTGCTAAACATCCTTTTTATTGTTAAACGTCTATTTTGTTTTTAATTAAAATAAGTTAACAAAAAATCTTGTTGTCTTGACTCTTTGCCATTACATTTTTTACAGTGCAGCTAAAACGTTTCTATTGCAGTTTTGCAGAACAATTGCTTTTTCTAATTGCCTGAAAAACCACCTCTTGCCAGTCTGAAGTGTGTGTGAGTGGGAGTTTTTGCCAAATAGACATTTCCTTTGGACGTGTTTTCAATTCATAATTTCAGTTTGTGCAACTGTAGGGTAATGCAAACAGATCTACAATAGACTACCCACAGTAAAAGTTTTAGTCTTGATGGTAAAAGGGAACTAAGAGTTCATTAAGCTTGAGTCAGATAGAAAAAAAATATGGATTTTCGTCATTTGAAGATGAGATTTGTCATGGACTTGTTAGTGGTTTCTATGGAAGCTTGTTTCTGCCTCGGAAAGTGTATTTTTTCTTAGCTACTTATATTTTAAATAATGTATCAAATCAAGCCAATATTTTGTAAATTATATACATTTCTTTTTCAACATGACTTTTATTTAAGAACCATTTACATTTTTAAAAAACGAATTGTCATGTAACTAAATACTGTATGCACAACACTGTCCGGGTGCTGCAAGGTCCCAGATCAACAGTTACTATACATAAATACAGAGGACTTCTATTAAAGGAACCTTATTGTTAGAATAATTCATTCATTCATTTTCTTGTCGGCTTTGTCCCTTGCGGGGTCGCCACAGCGGAATGAACCGCCAACTTTTCAGCACGATTTTACGCAGCGGATGCCCTTCCAGCCGCAACCCATCTCTGGGAACTTCCACACACATTCACACTCATACACTATGGACAATTTAGCTTACCCAATTCCCTGTACTGCATGTCTTTGGACTGTGGGGGAAACCCGAGCACCCGGAGGAAACCCACGCGAACCCAGGGAGAACATGCAAACTCCACACAGAAACGCCAACTGACCCAGCCCAGCCGAGGTTCAAACCTGCGACCCAGCGACGTTCTTGCTGTGAGGCACAGCACTACCTACTGCGGCCACGGGTTGCCCTGTTAGAATAATAATAAAGCATATTAATAATATAAACAGTGTTGTTAAACACTAATTGTGTTTTACTGGGATGGATTGTTACTGGTTTTGATCTTCATCTCTGTAGTCTCTGTTGTAGTCTGATACTCTCTGAGCTTCTCTTTCTGAGAGCCACTTCTTGACTATCTGACCACAAAAGCGGTCCAGTTCAGGGCTCTCAATGAAAATGAATTGATTGAGTGAGTCCACTGATTCACATATTTTCTAAAAATCTAAAAAAAAAAAATGTTTTTGTCAAATGTCTTTATTGAACATTTTTCAACTTAAACAAAACACAAAGCAAAAATACATATAACGGGTCACAAAAAAAAGAGAATTTTTTTTTAAGATATTCAGAATACATAAAAAAAGCGGGATAAATAGAAATAAAATAATTAAAATAATATAGGTAAGCATAATGGTAGCACAATACAAATTCAAAATTCTATGCAGTCACTTGAGGTACCTGGGGAGGAAAGCGTTTCCACAGAATAGTTGACAAATCAGCCTCTAAATTGCTAATATAAGGCTTCCAAAGATTATAGAACTGATCTGGCCGGCCATTAACTAAACATGTTAAATATTCCAGCGGGATTAGTTCCATTAAAATCTTGTGCCATCCTGAAATAGTCGGAGTCTTATCGCTTATCCATCTCAAATATATTTTTCCTGGCTGCAAACGTAAGAAGATTGTAAAGTCTCCTTTCATTGGATAAAATCAAAGATTGATCCGGTAGACCAAGGATCAAAAATTCAGGATCCATAGTCAACCTTGTCAAAAAGAATGCACATTTCAGATACAATCTTTTTTAGAACTTGCAGATTTTTTTTTTTTAAATAGAGGAGCTCTGCAATTAACAACACACTGTTTAACCTAGATTTTTATGTACCTTTAAAAAACACATAAAAAAATAATAATGTAGGATAATGTCTTCGGAGAACTTCCTGAACCCAGAGCTCTACATGCCGAATATACAGATTAATGAAAGTTTAAAGCAATGTGTTTGCTGCTTTTGTATTTTTTGTCTTATTAGTAAAGTACAAACCATTTTCAAGTACAATTCCTTTTCTTTCATGTGTTCAAATAATGAACGAATTCTCTCATCTCAATTTGAAGTCAGTAAATTACTTTTTAAAAGCGAATTAATTAAAGAAAGTAACTTGCGTAACAAAAAAAGGAACTCAAATAGTATTACTACATTTTTAAAAGTAATGCGTTACTTTACTCGTTACTTAGAAAAGTAGTTTTATTATGTAACTCGCATTACTTTAATGCGTTACCCTCAACACTTGTTGTTATGATACTAAATTTTGGTACCAATCGAATTTCCCGCTAACATTTGAGATCTGTTAAGCACGTTCATAAACACTGTTGATGGGCCATTGTGTTCACGTGCTCACAAAATCCACTCAACAGTGCTGAAATGTTAGCTTTTTTTTTATTAAGTAACAAAATTCAGTATCTTGACAACTAGATTCAACTCATTTTAAATAAGTAGTTTGAACAAGCAGCAAAATTCATTTTTGAGTGCACTTAGAGCATTTGCTTTGTGTATTAAGATTTAGTTTTTATTTGTTTATTTAATTTAGTGGTATAGTTTTTAGAACATTTGTCATTTCATGTACTGATTCAGACTTTATGGTTGTATAGAATATAATAACCAAAGTCCCTTAAAGGCAAGTCATTTGACTCGGCGCCATCTTTGAAACGCCACTTGAGCAGTATACTCAGGCATTCTGTTTGAACAGGATTGCAAGATATAAACTCACAGTTACAAGAGTCACAATTCTTAAAAAAAATCGAGTTGCAATATATATCTTAAAGGTCTTCTAAAAAGGACCTCTTAAAGGACTCTAGGAATTGTAAGTTTACAGTTTTAATGCTGGGAACTACGGAGACCCGGAAGGGACGTGATGGTGGAAAAAAAAACTGAGTGGGAGAAAAAAAAATGGGTGGGAAAAAAAAAAAAAAACTGTGATAGGAAAATATATATATTTTTTAAGTTTTTGCGTTCCCTCGCAAAACAGTTTTTCCACAAACACTTCCTGTTCACTTCATACATGTCAACCCTCCCGTTTTTGCCTGGATTATCCCGTATTTTACAATTCTATCCTGCTATCATCACATCATTCAGTATTACCTGAGGTTGCATATGAAGAGTGATGATCGACGCACAGCTTTAATGGAAAGAAAGTGAATGAAGACATTTTTATATTCATTTCAGCGTGTTTTCAAGATTAAAAATACACGAGAAAGATGGGAAAATACTGAATGATGTGATGATAGCAGGATAGAATTGTAAAATACGGGATAATCCAGGCAAAAATGGGAGGGTTGACATGTATGAAGTGAACAGGAAGTGTTTGTGGAAAAACTGTTTTGCGAGGGAACGCAAGCTTTGCGAGGAACGCAAAAACTAAAAAAAAATAAAATAAAATTTCCTATCACTGTTTTTTTTTTTCTCCCACTCAGTATTTTTTCCACCATCACGTCCCTTCCGGGTCTCCGTAGGGAACAGATTAATTGCATCCAAAATAAATGTCTTTTTTGACTGTATGTATGTATGTATGTGGCAGTGGCGCAAAAAGGGTGTATGCAGTATATGCGGCGCATAGGGGCACCACACATGGGGGGCGCCATTGTGCCAAATTTTTTTTTTAAATTATCCTTATTAAAAGTTTCAAATAATAAAAATAAATAAATATTTTGGTTACAAATGTTTATCCTGCATTTTATGTGAATATAATATTGTATTATATTAAATAAAAAATTATACCACCCCTCCCCCTCCGTTAACCATTTGATTGATCCGTTGCTCGGTTACAGTCACATGTTCAAAATGGAGAGAAGAGTGAAGAGACGTGGAGCGCAAAATAGAAAACGAAAAAAGAACAAACAAAGCCTTAAAATGAAAACTGCCATGACAAATTGGATAATAAGAGATTGGTAAGCTTAACCCACACTATTAATACCATACTTCTAATCAACTTCTAATGTTTTTGGGAGCGACAGGGCGCCATATCATTAATTATTCATTATCGCCACCCAGTCACTGCATGGGCTTTTACTTAACATAAATGCAGACGAGGTGGTTTTGTCTGGCAGGGGGGCAGTGACGCGCGGCCACACATGGACTGCGTCCGAAATCGCATACTTCCATCCTGTATATATGTGAAAAACAGTATAATTCTATGGGCTAAAGCCATAGGGCTGGCTTAAAGTTGACTTTATGGTAAACGCTTGATAGCCGTAAATGTATGGACCGTCAGCTTCAAAAGATAAAATTAGTATTTACTGCATTTAAATATTGATTAAAGTTACTACAGTTATTTAGTGAAGAGCAGCAAATGAATCTTCGTTTGATAAGAGAGGTGTGACATTAGGAATGCAATGAAAACATTAGTTTTTTATGCTTATTTAAGATAATATTAGTTGTGTTTAAAATAAAACTGTTTACATATTATTAAGTGTATTTGTCTGTTCACACACCCGAATCTCCAAGTATCTGTTTTATTCATTCAAATCGCGTCTTTATCCCTATGGAGCACGTCCGTCATTCAGCACCGTTAGAGGCTGCATAAGGGCGGCGATGGAGGCATGAAGCTTTACTGAAAAGGGCATGAATGCGGCTGTTTTTATATTAATTTCAACATGCTGTCAATCCAAAATAATGCGAAAGCATAATTCTCTTAAACAGTTCTTGCAATTATATCACACTTGAGATCGGCTCTGTAGCTGCTTTCACTTTTCATAGAAACATTACAAATGCGGGAGAAATACAGGAAAATACATACACGGAAGATAGCGGATAGAATGGCAAAATACGGTATGAGTTGCAAACGTTGGCGCACACGTTTTAATTCAAAATCATTTAAAACAATAACATGCAGTCACACAGCCAAGTGTAATGTTCATGTAGATGCAAAAGTTTATCAAAATAAACAGTCAAATCATACTTACAGTTGAGGTCAAAAGTTAGAAGAATAATCTGAAAAATGTTCTTTATTTATTATTATTAATTAATTAATTATTTAGTCAAAATAAAAGGGACCACACAAATGTATGTTTATAAGTACAGGCCTAAATATTAGGGCCAGACAGAATGCGAACATTTTTTGCTATTTCTGCTGAGAATTTTGTAAAAAAAAATCTGCAGATTTATGCGGAATGATTTTAGGATTGTCATAACTAAAAACTTTATATATATATATATTAGGGATGCAACAATACAGTTAGCCTACGGTTCAATACATACCTCGGTTTTTTAACACGGTTTTCGGTTCGGTTCGGTTCGGTTCTGATGGCTTGACATGTTTTTTTTTTTTTTTTTTTTTTTGTATTCACAAACTGCAGCTTTTGTCACTGCAATGTATCTTTATGGGCTTCTGGCAGAACATTTCCTGAGCCTCTTGGTATGGAAAGTCAGAAATGTCTGGCCCATTTACTGAGACATTTATTAAACACGTCTCTTATAAAAAATGTAGATGTGAACATGTCATGGCCAGAAGCAGCTTTACAGAAAATAATTCATCCATTCATTTTACTTCAGCTTAGTGCCTTGTTTATCAGGGGTCACAAAAGCAGAATGAACCGCCACAGAAAAATTACAAACAATTTAGAAACATTGCAAATGATGAAATATGAAAATTAGTTAAAATGCACATCTAGAAATCTAATACTTCTTTACTAAGGAAATAGGCCCATAAACTACTTCTTATAGCAATGAGTGTATTACAAGAAGTTATATTATTAAATATTTGTTAAAAAAAGTTTTATCTAATAATTCCAGCCAGCTTTTAGTGAATTTGTAATATTGTCAAAAACACAGAACTTTCAGTTGTTCTATGTAAAAAAAAGCCTAAGTACATGCAGGACCATTCAAATATGTTGCTCATCTCCAACTAATGACAGCAGATCTCTCAATGAGAGAGAGGGGGATTTGCACTCGCGATATCTTTACTGCTTATTCATTTAACCTATCAAATGTAATGTTTAGACCATCACTGAGCCTCTCGCGATCTGTTCACTCGCTCATTCACTCTCGTCGCTATGATTTCCGGGTCTTTAATTCATTTTGGGGGATCACGGAGCCGGTATGAATTTGCGGAAGACACGCAGAGCCTTCGGGAGAGGTCATAACTAGACACTAGATAGAGGAGATAGCTCCGCTCGCATCACAGATCACAGTATGGGATGTGCACGACGTATCTGAAGAGCGGGGAGGGATGCGGGATGTATTTCAGGACCGGGCGGGAGACGCACGATTTCCGGGAGATTATCATTCGTTTGCGGGCATCTGGGAGTCTCTATGCATTTGCGGGAGACTCCCGGAACTTTCGAGAGACTTGGGATTTCTGCATCTGTATATTTTAGCTGCAGTGACGCGAGCGCAGAACAGAAATGACATGCTGTTGTGTAATAAGATATTACTACGGCTATTTAGCTTGTTTATTTAAAAAAAAGTTGTGATCTGGCGCTATACAGATAATACAATTAACGTGACTTCAGGGGGCAGGTACAGCCGTTGGTAGGGCGGGGCGCCCCCCTTATGTAATGGTAGGGGAAACACTGATAGATATATAGATAATAATATATGAAAAATAAAAAATAATACTTTTTTAACTTTTATTTAATGTTTACAATGCAAATCAAATTAGATCCGCTTATTTGGTAACAAAGCAAGTCACTCATATAATATATCTAAAAGGCAGAAAATACACTCTCAGAAATAAGGTACGTGAGCTGTCACTGGGGTGTACCTTTTCAAAAGGTACACATTTGTACTTAAAGGGTCCATATTGGTACCTCAAAAGAGGAACATTTTGTACTTTTTAGCTACTAGTATGTACCCTTGAGGTATTAATATGGACCTTGTAAGTACAAATTTGTACCTTTTAAAAAAGGTACCACCCCAGTGACAGCTCACGTACCTTTATTTCTGAGAGTGTATTTACCACTGTATTGTAAATAAAGCATATGACATTTAATATTACTATTACTATATTACAATAATATTAGTGAAATGAATTTAAAAACTGAGTAAATGTACACACTTTACACGAAAAAACAGACTCAATGATGGGCTAAAAATCTGCAGATTTCTGCACACGCAGATTCCATGTGGGCCTACTGAATATATTTCAGACAAAATAGAAATAATATTTGGATTAAAAAATTTCCCCTATATAAATTTATATACTTGATTATAATGATTCCTAACCCTGTTAAAACTGACACATGAACAAATAGTCAGAATATTTACATTTTTGGAACTGAAATGTTTATTAATCCTTCTATCAAGATCCATTTTTATACCAATACATGTTTTTATACATTTATTATGTATCATATTGATATCAGGCCTTTGGTAACTTTTTTGCAAGTTTGCAAAACTTGAATCCATACCCCTCAGTAAATGTGCAGTTGCGCCCCTGTATGTATGTATGTATGTATTTATGTATGTACGTATGTGTTATATGTATGTGTGTATATGTATGTATGCAAGTATGTAACATACATTTATAATATACATAGTACAACACTTAAATTGTTTTTTAGAAACAGGGGAACAATTGTCAACACAAACTTCAACACTTTGAAACAGACAATTAAGCAGATAAACACAACACACCCTTTTGTTTTTGTACAACACAACTTTATTGAACTTTAAACTTTCCCTCGCCCCCAAAATAATATATGATTGTCTTTCCCTCTCGTAATGCAGCCTCAGCCCTGGAGGCAGGTCTGGTGCTGGGCCACTTGAGCTTCTCCTCCTCTATTTTATCTTCGTCTTCTCTTCTGTTTCCTGGGCCTCCTCCTCCTCCTCCTCTTTTTCACTTTCTCCTCTTCCATGTTCTCCTCCTTTTCAGTGTCATTCATCTCTTTCTCCTCTGCGTTCTTTTCCACCTCCTCACTTTCCTTTTTATTCGCCTCCTCCTCTTCCACACTGCAATTTCTTCTTGGCCTCCCCTCCTCCTTCTCCTTCTCTCTTCTTAACTATCTCCTCCTCCGTGTTCTCCTCCTCCTCCCTCTCCTCATTTTCAATGTATTTTATTTCCTCCTCATTTTTCACCTTCTCTGCTTTCATCATGTCTTCCTCCATCTCTCTTTTCATCATGTCTCCTCCTCCTTTATTTGTCCAATCAAGAACTTTGGCTTGTCATTCATTTGTGTTCTCTTTCTCTTCTCCACCTCCTCCTGTCAATCACCACCCTCCTCCTCTTTTGGTCCTTTACCTCCTCATTTTCCATCACCCACCTCCTCCTGCTTTCTCATTCACCTCCTCCTGTTCCATAACCACCTCTCCTCTTTCTCCTCCACCTTACTCCTCCCCACGTTTCTTCTCCTCCTCCTCCATTTTCCTCCTCCAAACGTCTTCTTCTGACAGCCGGCTGCTTATCTTTTTCTTTCTTTCTTTTCTTCTCTTCCTCCTTTGGCTCTCTTCATTTGTGTTCTCTTCTCTCTCACCTCCTCCTGTTCCATCACCACCTCCTCCTGATTCTCCTTCACCTCCTCCTTTCCATCACCGCCTCCTCCTGTTTCTCCTTCACCTCCTCCTTTTCCCTCACCGCACTCTCTGTTTCTCCTTCACCTCCTCCTGTTCCATCACCACCTCCTCCTCTTTCTCCAAAATCTCATCCTCCTTTTTAATCACCTCCTCCACCTTCTCCACCACCCTCCTCGTTTATCATCATCTCCACTTCTTCCACTGTCACCATCATTTTCTGATAGATCTCATTCTCATAGTCTGTAAAAAGAAACGATTGCAGTTTGCACATAGTACAGTCATTTTCAAGGAGATGTTAAATGATAAAGCGGAGTAAAAATACAGCTTATTTCTAACATTATAGTCTAAAAAATATCTAGATGCAGAAACCATCATTTACCATCAGAGGATGAAAGTCGGAACGTCTCATCTCTTCTAGAGAAGCAAAAGCAATTAAGGG
>LR812539.1:6518814-6533814 GCA_903798195.1 Danio kyathit
GTCACTGGTAAAGTACACTCTCTATAAGGTTACGGAGCTGGGGTGGTACCTTTTTAAAAGGTACAATTTGTACTTACAAGGTCATATTAATACCTCAAGGGTACATACTAGTAGCTAAAAAGTACAAAAATGTTCCTCTTTTGAGGTACCAATATGGACCCTTTAAGTACAAATGTGTACCTTTTGAAAAGGTACCACCCCAGTGACAGCTCACGTACCTTTATTTCTGAGAGTGTATATTTTCTGCCTTTTAGATATATTATATGAGTGACTTGCTTTGTTTACCAAATAAGCGGATCTAATTTGATTTGCATTGTAAACATTAAATAAAAGTTAAAAAAGTATTATTTTTTTATTTCATATTTATATCTATCTATATCAGTGTTCCCCTACCATTACATAAGGGGGGCGCCCCGCCCTACCAACGGCTGTACCTGCCCCCCTTGAAGTCACGTTAATTGTATTATCTGTATAGCGCCAGATCACAACTTTTTTTTAAATAAACAAGCTAAATAGCCGTATGTAATATCTTATTTACACAACAGCATGTCATTTCTGTTCTGCGCTCGCGTCACTGCAGCTAAAATATATACAGATGCAGAAATCCCAAGTCTCTCGAAAGTTCCGGGAGTCTCCCGCAAATGCATAGAGACTCCCAGATGCCCGCAAACGAATGATAATCTCCCGGAAATCGTGCGTCTCCCGCCCGGTCCTCAAATACATCCCGCATCCCTCCCCGCTCTTCAGATACGTCGCGCACATCCCATACTGTGATCTGTGATGCGAGCGGAGCTATCTCCTCTATCTAGTGTCTAGTTATGACCTCTCCCGAAGGCTCTGCGTGTCTTCCGCAAATTCATACCGGCTCCGTGATCCCCCAAAATGAATTCAAGACCCGGAAATCATAGCGACGAGAGTGAATGAGCGAGTGAACAGATCGCGAGAGGCTCAGTGATGGTCTAAACATTACATTTGATAGGTTAAATGAATAAGCAGTAAAGATATCGCGAGTGCAAATCCCCCTCTCTCTCATTGAGAGATCTGCTGTCATTAGTTGGAGATGAGCAACATATTTGAATGGTCCTGCATGTACTTAGGCTTTTTTTTACATAGAACAACTGAAAGTTCTGTGTTTTTGACAATATTACAAATTCACTAAAAGCTGGCTGGAATTATTAGATAAAACTTTTTTTAACAAATATTTAATAATATAACTTCTTGTAATACACTCATTGCTATAAGAAGTAGTTTATGGGCCTATTTCCTTTGAGTAAAGAAGTATTAGATTTATAGATGTGCATTTTAACAAATTTTCCTCTTTCATCATTTGCGATGTTTCCAATTTGCATTGTTTGTAATTGTTCTGTGGCGGTTCATTCTGCTTTGGGACCCCTGATAAATAAGGCACTAAGCTGAAGTAAAATGAATGGATGAATTATTTTCTGTAAAGCTGCTTCTGCCATGACATGTTCACATCTACATTTTTTATAAGAGACGTGTTTAATAAATGTCTCAGTAAATGGGCCAGACATTTCTGACTTTCCATACCAAGAGGCTCAGGAAATGTTCTGCCAGAAGCCCATAAAGATACATTGCAGTGACAAAAGCTGCAGTTTGTGAATACAAAAAAAAAAAAAAAAAAAAAAAAAACACTGTCAAGCCATCAGAACCGAACCGAAAACCGTGTTAAAAAACCGAGGTATGTATTGAACCGTAGGCTAACTGTATTGTTGCATCCCTAATATATATATATATATATATAAAGTTTTTAGTTATGACAATCCTAAAATCATTCCGCATAAATCTGCAGATTTTTTTTACAAAATTCTCAGCAGAAATAGCAAAAAATGTTCGCATTCTGTCTGGCCCTAATATTTAGGCCTGTACTTATAAACATACATTTGTGTGGTCCCTTTTATTTTGACTAAATAATTAATTAATTAATAATAATAAATAAAGAACATTTTTCAGATTATTCTTCTAACTTTTGACCTCAACTGTAAGTATGATTTGACTGTTTATTTTGATAAACTTTTGCATCTACATGAACATTACACTTGGCTGTGTGACTGCATGTTATTGTTTTAAATGATTTTGAATTAAAACGTGTGCGCCAACGTTTGCAACTCATACCGTATTTTGCCATTCTATCCGCTATCTTCCGTGTATGTATTTTCCTGTATTTCTCCCGCATTTGTAATGTTTCTATGAAAAGTGAAAGCAGCTACAGAGCCGATCTCAAGTGTGATATAATTGCAAGAACTGTTTAAGAGAATTATGCTTTCGCATTATTTTGGATTGACAGCATGTTGAAATTAATATAAAAACAGCCGCATTCATGCCCTTTTCAGTAAAGCTTCATGCCTCCATCGCCGCCCTTATGCAGCCTCTAACGGTGCTGAATGACGGACGTGCTCCATAGGGATAAAGACGCGATTTGAATGAATAAAACAGATATTGGAGATTCGGGTGTGTGAACAGACAAATACACTTAATAATATGTAAACATGTTTTATTTTAAAACAACTAATATTATCTTAAATAAGCATAAACAAAACTAATGTTTTCATTGCATTCCTAATGTCACACCTCTCTTATCAAACGAAGATTCATTTGCTGCTCTTCACTAAATAACTGTAGTAACTTTAATCAATATTTAAATGCAGTAAATACTAATTTTATCTTTTGAAGCTGACGGTCCATACATTTACGGCTATCAAGCGTTTACCATAAAGTCAACTTTAAGCCAGCCCTATGGCTTTAGCCCATAGAATTATACTGTTTTTCACATATATACAGGATGGAAGTATGCGATTTCGGACGCAGTCCATGTGGCCGCGCGTCACTGCCCCCCTGCCAGGACAAAACCACCTCGTCTGCATTTATGTTAAGTAAAAGCCCATGCAGTGACTGGGTGGCGATAATGAATAATTAATGATATGGCGCCCCGTCCTCCAAAAACAAGTTGATTAGAAGTATGGTATTAATAGTGTGGGTTAAGCTTACCAATCTCTTATTATCCAATTTGTCATGGCAGTTTTCATTTTAAGGCTTTGTTTGTTCTTTTTTTCGTTTTCTATTTTGCGCTCCACGTCTCTTCACTCTTCTCCATTTTGAACATGTGACTGTAACCGAGCAACGGATCAATCAAATGGTTAACGGAGGGGGAGGGGTGGTATAATTTTTTATTTAATATAATACAATATTATATTCACATAAAATGCAGGATAAACATTTGTAACCAAAATATTTATTTATTTTTATTATTTGAAACTTTTAATAAGGATAATTTAAAAAAAAAATTTGGCACAATGGCGCCCCCCCATGTGTGGTGCCCCTATGCGCCGCATATACTGCATACACCCTTTTTGCGCCACTGCCACATACATACATACATGTCAAAAAAGACATTTATTTTGGATGCAATTAATCTGTTCCCTACGGAGACCCGGAAGGGACGTGATGGTGGAAAAAATACTGAGTGGGAGAAAAAAAAAAACAGTGATAGGAAATTTTATTTTAATTTTTTTTCAGTTTTTGCGTTCCTTCGCAAAGCTTGCGTTCCCTCGCAAAACAGTTTTTCCACAAACACTTCCTGTTCACTTCATACATGTCAACCCTCCCATTTTTGCCTGGATTATCCCGTATTTTACAATTCTATCCTGCTATCATCACATCATTCAGTATTTTCCATCTTTCTGTGTATTTTTAATCTTGAAAACACGCTGAAATGAATATAAAAATGTCTTCATTCACTTTCTTTCCATTAAAGCTGTGCGTCGGATCATCACTCTATATGCAACCTCAGGTAATACTGAATGATGTGATGATAGCAGGATAGAATTGTAAAATACGGGATAATCCAGGCAAAAACGGGAGGGTTGACATGTATGAAGTGAACAGGAAGTGTTTGTGGAAAAACTGTTTTGCGAGGGAGAGGAACGCAAAAACTTAAAAAATATATATTTTCCTATCACAGTTTTTTTTTTTTTTCTTCCACCCATTTTTTTTCTCCCACTCAGTTTTTTTTTCCACCATCACGTCCCTTCCGGGTCTCCGTAGTTCCCAGCATTAAAACTGTAAACTTACAATTCCTAGAGTCCTTTAAGAGGTCCTTTTTAGAAGACCTTTAAGATATATTGCAACTCGGATTTTTTTTAAGAATTGTGACTCTTGTAACTGTGAGTTTATATCTTGCAATCCTGTTCAAACAGAATGCCTGAGTATACTGCTCAAGTGGCGTTTCAAAGATGGCGCCGAGTCAAATGACTTGCCTTTAAGGGACTTTGGTTATTATATTCTATACAACCATAAAGTCTGAATCAGTACATGAAATGACAAATGTTCTAAAAACTATACCACTAAATTAAATAAACAAATAAAAACTAAATCTTAATACACAAAGCAAATGCTCTAAGTGCACTCAAAAATGAATTTTGCTGCTTGTTCAAACTACTTATTTAAAATGAGTTGAAACTAGTTGTCAAGATACTGAATTTTGTTACTTAATAAAAAAAAAAGCTAACATTTCAGCACTGTTGAGTGGATTTTGTTGAGCACGTGAACACAATGGCCCATCAACAGTGTTTATGAACGTGCTTAACAGATCTCAAATGTTAGCGGGAAATTCGATTGGTACCAAAATTTAGTATCATAACAACAAGTGTTGAGGGTAACGCATTAAAGTAATGCGAGTTACATAATAAAACTACTTTTCTAAGTAACGAGTAAAGTAACGCATTACTTTTAAAAATGTAGTAATACTATTTGAGTTCCTTTTTTTGTTACGCAAGTTACTTTCTTTAATTAATTCGCTTTTAAAAAGTAATTTACTGACTTCAAATTGAGATGAGAGAATTCGTTCATTATTTGAACACATGAAAGAAAAGGAATTGTACTTGAAAATGGTTTGTACTTTACTAATAAGACAAAAAATACAAAAGCAGCAAACACATTGCTTTAAACTTTCATTAATCTGTATATTCGGCATGTAGAGCTCTGGGTTCAGGAAGTTCTCCGAAGACATTATCCTACATTATTATTTTTTTATGTGTTTTTTAAAGGTACATAAAAATCTAGGTTAAACAGTGTGTTGTTAATTGCAGAGCTCCTCTATTTAAAAAAAAAAATCTGCAAGTTCTAAAAAAGATTGTATCTGAAATGTGCATTCTTTTTGACAAGGAGTTGACTATGGATCCTGAATTTTTGATCCTTGGTCTACCAGATCAATCTTTGATTTTATCCAATGAAAGGAGACTTTACAATCTTCTTACGTTTGCAGCCAGGAAAAATATATTATTGAGATGGATAAGCGATAAGACTCCGACTATTTCAGGATGGCACAAGATTTTAATGGAACTAATCCCGCTGGAATATTTAACATGTTTAGTTAATGGCCGGCCAGATCAGTTCTATAATCTTTGGAAGCCTTATATTAGCAATTTAGAGGCTGATTTGTCAACTATTCTGTGGAAACGCTTTCCTCCCCAGGTACCTCAAGTGACTGCATAGAATTTTGAATTTGTATTGTGCTACCATTATGCTTACCTATATTATTTTAATTATTTTATTTCTATTTATCCCGCTTTTTTATGTATTCTGAATATCTTAAAAAAAAATTCTCTTTTTTTGTGACCCGTTATATGTATTTTTGCTTTGTGTTTGTTTAAGTTGAAAAATGTTCAATAAAGACATTTGACAAAAACATTTTTTTTTTAGATTTTTAGAAAATATGTGAATCAGTGGACTCACTCAATCAATTCATTTTCATTGAGAGCCCTGAACTGGACCGCTTTTGTGGTCAGATAGTCAAGAAGTGGCTCTCAGAAAGAGAAGCTCAGAGAGTATCAGACTACAACAGAGACTACAGAGATGAAGATCAAAACCAGTAACAATCCATCCCAGTAAAACCAATTAGTGTTTAACAACACTGTTTATATTATTAATATGCTTTATTATTATTCTAACAATAAGGTTCCTTTAATAGAAGTCCTCTGTATTTATGTATAGGTAACTGTTGATCTGGGACCTTGCACCCGGACAGTGTTGTGCATACAGTAAATTTAGTTACATGACAATTCGTTTTTTAAAATGTAAATGGTTCTTAAATAAAGTCATGTTGAAAAAGAAATGTATATAATTTACAAAATACATTACAAAATATTTGGCTTGATTTGATACATTATTTAAAATATAAGTAGCTAAGACAAAAATACACTTTCCGAGGCAGAAACAAGCTTCCATAGAAACCTCTAACAAGTCCATGACAAATCTCATCTTCAAATGACGAAAATCCACATTTTTTTTCTATCTGACTCAAGTTTAATGAACTCTTAGTTCCCTTTTACCATCAAGACTAAAAACTTTTACTGTGGGTAGTCTATTGTAGATCTGTTTGCATTACCCTACAGTTGCACAAACTGAAATTATGAATTGAAAACACGTCCAAAGGAAATGTCTATTTGGCAAAAACTCCCACTCACACACACTTCAGACTGGCAAGAGGTGGTTTTTCAGGCAATTAGAAAAAGCAATTGTTCTGCAAAACTGCAATAGAAACGGTTTTAGCTGCACTGTAAAAAATGTAAATGGCAAAGAGTCAAGACAACAAGATTTTTTGTTAACTTATTTTAATTAAAAACAAAATAGACGTTTAACAATAAAAAGGATGTTTAGCACTTTTAGCAGTTAAACAAAACATTCTGGCTATACTTCCGTAAATTTATAGTTATTTTGTATTTCATTTATTGATCACTCCGTGTCATCAACTAAACTATTATTGATTCACATTTTGAATGCATGTTGCCTACACTTTTGCACACATTTGTTCTGCACTTTATGGCTTGATTCTGAATTATTTTGTTGATTTTTATATATTAAAAACATGTTTTCTGTTCAAAGACAATCTTTTACATTTATTTTTGTTTTTCTGCAAGTTGATGTTGCACTCCAAACGTGACTTTGTGATTTAGGGTTCAAAAAGACTAATGACAATAGTGTTTATTTCTTATAGGAATGGCATGTATATTTGCAGTACGTCTTGCTGGATGGATCACACTGAAGCTGAATACTTCTAATTAATTTATTATATATTATTTCAGTCAATACATGTCAGTTTTGTGGTTTGAGTTTCACAAAAACCTCTGGCGTTTCGTTTGTTCTGCTTCATTGTCTACAGTTATATCAATTTCTAATTGGTTATCTATTTAAGACAGCTTTAGATCAATTATTCAGCAAGTATTTTATTCATTTCATGCCATTTGCACATATACTCAGTCAATCGTCTTTAAAAGAAAACATTTCTTAGTGTTTAGTCTCGTTACCATAGTGACATGTTCTGAGAATAGAACGCGTTCCAAAGTGTTCTAAAAGCCTTGCATCATAGAAAATCTCTAGTGGGTTTGTTATAGTGGCGTCGAACAGGTTGTGTCTTTGGCTTATCAGTGTTTCAATACTTGCGTTCTTATTGATTGAGTTCGCCAGTGTTTTTACGGCTGTTTTAGCGTTTGAACATCTTCCTGTTTGAGTGATTCACGGTGCAAGACCGAAATCCTCATTCCATTCCAACTTGCAAACCCCAAGTTTTAAGTCGAGGGTGAAAGCCTGAAACCCTATAGCGTTCGATATGATTGGTGAGATGTATTCCAATCTTACATCCCCAAAACTGAGTGTTGACCCCACAACATCAGCTGTCAATGTGGAGGAAGACGAAATGGAATTTGAAATCTCTTTCAAGATCTACCAGCGCCAGGAAAAAGTGCAGCAGGTCAAAGAAAGGCCTAGAAACGGCACTAATAGTGAGTCATATATACATTGTGATTTGAATATCCAGTGTTTTCCTGACATAATATTATACTTACTATTAAAAAATAATGTTTGTACAGTGTTAATGTTTGTAAGTATAATAGACAGCTGGTTGAATTCCTGTTTTCATAAAGAGCTCTGTTAAATTCCTGTAAAATCTGCAGTAACTTACTTGCAGCAGTTCGCCAGTAACTTACTGAAAATCAATTACAGAAAAAAATACAGCGTTTACATTTACAGCACCACTTATCTTGCTGTATATGTATTTACAGAACTGTATGCATATCTTAACTGTAAAATATACAGTAATTTTCACAAAGCAACTTTAAAATACAAAACATCCTGCATAAATGTGTTACGTTTCAGAACGTAGTAATTACTTGTTCATTTATTTTATATATATAAATGTTAATATATACAGGTTTATATTTTTGTTCATGCATCTGGTGCTGATGTTGTGTTGTGCGCTGTGGAGCATGCGCAGGTCTCTCTCTCTCTCTCTCTCTCTCTCTAGAGCTGCGCTTGATTGCGGTCCAGCTGTGTTGCGAGTGGGAGTGTATATAAACGGAGGAGAGGAACAAAGGACAGATTCTTTCTGCTCGGTGCTGGTCGCATATCTTCGTCGTTGTTGCCGCCGCTGTTACTGTTGTTTAAAGCGTCTCCTATCCCCTGCCCCAGATTGATTGACGAGTTAGTGTGGTTGACTGATTTCGTCTGGTCGACGTATTTGATCTGAGCTTTTGTGTTTTGTTTTCACTTACTAAATCTATATATATTCTTTTTGGTTAAATTGAAGCTGTAGGTTGGGAATCGCCATTTACTTTAGCAAACGTTTTCTCCTGGTTTTTGGCAGCGAGGGAGAAAGGGAAGTTTGTTGTAATTTTATTTTTGAGTAATTTTATTTTAGGAGGTAAGTTAGAATTATTCCCTGCAAGTTAGCTGTCTTTTTGTTTGTTATTTTGGCCTTGATTCCCTTCCGAAGAGATGCTTCTCAGATCTTTATTGTTAAAATAATAAACTTTGTTATTCCTTTATAAATTGGTGGTGATTATTGTGAGCTGGGACAGGGAAGGTGAAAAACCCTAAATTGGGTATTATATGTTTCATTTTTATTTATTTCTACTTTTGTTATTGTTCCCGCCAACCCTAGACTGGTCGGGACGTAACAATTGGGGGCTCGTCCGCTCGATATAGTTTCATCTTTAAAAATTTGCTTGGCTGTTTTTGAACTTTTTGGTAGGGGAGGAGTTTGTTTAAAATGGATTTTGATCTAATTAAATTTTCTCTCTTGCCCACACTGGAGGAATATAATAGGTGTAGAAAAAAAGATTTAATTCTAATAGCGGATTTTTACAACTTCACAGTGTCAAAAGAACAAAAAAAGCAGGTTATTAAAGATGAGTTGTACGTCAAATTGGTGGAGGCCGGTGTTTTGCCTAGTCGCGCTGTAGAGAGTTCCGAACAAGATTCAGCATCTGATGGCGATGTGGCTTCTGCCTCAGAGTCAGAAAGCAAAACGGGTCAGAAGCAAGATCCGATGGTCACTGTTCGTTTAAAAGAATTAGAGTTAGAATTAAAAAAGCAGGATCACGAGATTCAAATCCTTCGATTAAAAGAACTCGAATTAACCGCTGAACGTGATATTAAATTACGAAAACTTGATCTGGAAGCTCAAAGGATTCAGAGCAGTAACCCAGACCCATCACAGCGCAGCCCTCCTTCCAGTAGTTCTGAGGCTGGGCAACAACCCGACTTCGACGTTGGTAAGTACATCAAACTTGTACCCCCATTCCGTGAAACCGAAGTCGATTCGTATTTTGTGGCTTCTGAACGTGTAGCGGCTAAATTAAAATGGCCCAAGGAAATGTGGGCATTGTTGTTGCAGTGCAATCTTGTTGGTAAAGCCCAAGAGATTTGTGCGGCTTTACCAATTGAAGATTCACTGGATTATGATATAGTGAAATTGGCTGTTTTACGAGCTTATGAACTGGTACCAGAGGCATATCGACAGAAATTCAGGGCTTGTTCAAAGACAGCCAAGCAAACGTTTGTGGAGTTTGCGCGTGAAAAGAGAGCGTTATTTGAGAAATGGTGCGTCTCTAACAAAATTGTAACACTCGAGGATTTGCAAGAACTGATGCTGGTTGAAGAATTCAAAAATTGCTTGCCGGATAATGTTGTAGTGTACCTGAACGAGCAGAAAGTCTCTAAATTGTCCGAAGCTGCAATTTTAGCTGATGAATTCGTGCTCACGCACAAAACAGTTTTTCCTGCCGTGCGCCCTCCGAGAGTCGTTCAACCAGAAGTAGTGAGAGAGAAAATTAACTATTCTTTTCGACCGGCGGCTGAAATAAATACTCCGAAACCAACTGATAAAAAAAGGGTTTGCTTTTACTGCCTTGATCCTAGCCATTTGATCTCAAACTGTAAAGCGTGGAAGCAGAAAGCCAGTAACAAACCTAAGGGGGTGGCGTTCACTTCTCTTACCTCTAATTCGGTACAGTCGAATCTGCGATCTGATCCCGCTGTATTCAAATCATTTTTACAAACTGGTACCGTGGCACTGCCAAGTGGCTCTGATTTAAAAACAGTGGTTATGTTGGAGATACTGGCAGTGCTCAGTCGTTAATACGGGAAAATGCATTGCCATTTTCGTCTAAATCTTATACGGGTACTAATGTTCTCATTCGAGGAATTGAGATGGGCTGTACATCTGTCCCACTGCACAATATTCATTTAAAATCTGACCTTATTACTGGTCCTGTGAGTATTGGTGTTTATTCACAATTACCCGTGGAAGGCGTAGACGTAATTTTGGGTAATGATTTGGCTGGAACAAAAGTATTTCCCTTTCCAATCGTGTCGGCAGAGCCTAATGTTAACAGCTCAGATGATGCGCTGGCGCTGTCGCAGTTCAATTATCTTTTTCCGTCCTGCGCCGTGACGCGTGCGCAGAAAATAAATTTGAAGACGTACTTGATTTGTCTGAGTCGTTTTTAAATTCGTCGCAAAAAAGCACTGAACATAAATTGTTGGTTCAGCCGGAACTTTGCAAGCGGATGCAAGCATTAACGAAGGTGATGCTCCCTTAAAAGTAGGTAGGGAACAATTAATCGCTTTGCAGAAGGCTGATGTAACGTTGCATAAATGCATCAGTGCTGCTGCAGACAAAACGAAAATTTCAGACGCGCTAGTTGGTTACTTTTGGGATGATGGTGTACTGATGCGCTGGTGGCAGCCTTCAGACAGAGAGCGGGACGGAGCTTATCAGATCGTTCTCCCTGTCGGCTATCGAACTCAAATAATGAAATTAGCCCACGATCATATCTGCTCTGGACACCTTGGCGTTACAAAAACATATGATCGCATTGCTCGGCATTTCTTTTGGCCGAATATGAAGTCATCAGTGTCTGCATTCGTTCGGTCTTGTCATATCTGTCAACTAGTGGGTAAACCCAATCAGACAGTTCCACTGGCTTCCGTCTACAACCCATTCCTGCGGTGGGAGAGCCTTTCGAGAGACTAATCCTTGACGTTGTAGGTCCTCTACCTAGAGCGAAGTCTGGTCACCAGTACATTCTTACCATAATGTGTACAGCCACGCGCTACCCAGAGAGCCGTGCCCCTGCGTTCAATAACCGCTAAATCGGTGATTCGAGAACTGGTAAAGTTTTGTTCAATGTTCGGGTTACCGAAATAATTCAAACATGACAGAGGAGACAAACTTTACATCACATGTATTTTAAGCAGTTGGTAAAAGAGTTGCAGGTGGAGCATGAACTGTCAAGCGCATATCACCCGAGTCGCAAGGTGCGCTCGAGCGGTTTCATCAGACGCTCAAGACACGCTGCGCACGTATTGCGTCGAAACGGGAAAAGACTGGCTAGATGGGTTACCTCTGTTAATGTTGGCCATCAGGAGTACTGTACAAGAGTCATTAGGATTTAGCCCTGCTGATCTTGTGTTTGCACATACTCTTAGAACACCACTAAGTTGATTAGTGAGCAGTTTCTTTCAAAAAGTCCCTCTCGTGTGCCAATCCTGGATTATGTGAGTACATTTCGTGAGCATCTCCATAAGGCTTGGGAGGTTGCTAGAAAACATCTATCTGCTACGCAAGCTAAAATTAGACCAGATATGACAAGAAAAGTGTTGCTCGTAGTTTTCAGCCTGGCGACTCCGTCCCTTGTACTGTTGCCCGTGCCTAGTTCTTCCATGCATGCCCGCTTTTCTGGTCCTTTATGTCATTGAAAAGAAATTGAGTGATACCAACTATTCTGTACTGACTCCCTGATCGGCGGCGCAAAAGCCGTGTCTGTCACATCAATATGCTAAAAGCATATGTGGATCGAGATCATTCTGACGCGCACCCTGCCACTAAAGTGCCTGTAGTAAAGGTTGCTTTAGCTACAGATTATGTTGCCCAAACAGATGGCCTAAGTGACAAAAACATGCAAACAGGTGTAACACTTTCCAATTCTGCTGTTTTGACCACTTTAGAGAATTACCTCTCGTATCTGAATGAAGATCACCGCAATGATGTTATCAGCCTGATTTTAAAATGTATCCCACTCTGTTTAATGATGTACCATCTCAAACTAACGTGCTAACCCATGACATCGATGTTGGTCAAAGCATGCCCAATAAAACAGCATGCCTACAGAGTGAACCCGAACAAACGTCAAGTGATGCGGGAGGAGGGTTGATTATTTGGTGCGTAATGGTTTTGCTGTCGCCAGTCAGAGCCCTTGGAGTTCGCCCTGCATCTTGGTGCCCAAAATCTGACGGCTCGCTACGGTTTTGCACCGATTTCCGTAAGGTGAATAATGTAACCAAAGGTGATTCCTTCCCTCTTCCACGCTTGGAAGATTGTGTTGATCGAGTAGGCTCCTCACGTTTCGTAACCAAGCTCGACCTCCTGAAGGGCTACTGGCAGATACCGTTGACGGAACGCGCATCTGAGATCTCCGCGTTTGTCACTCCGGACGCATTCATGCAGTATACCGTAATGGCTTTCGGGATGCGCAACGCACCTGCCACATTCCAACGGTTGATGCAGAAAGTTTTATTGAGTGTACAGAATTGTGAAGTCTATCTCGATGACGTAGTGGTTTATTCATGACCTGGGAAGAGCATATAGTCACACTTAATTCAGTTCTAGAGTGCTTGGCTAAAGCCTCCTTAACACTAAATCTCAGCAAATGTGAATTCGCCAAAGCAGTAGTTACTTATCTGGGCAAAGTAGTTGGCCAAGGCCCAGTTAGACCTGTGAACGCTAAAGTGGAAAGTATTGTTGAGTTTCCTGCACCCTCTAATAAGCGAGAGTTGAGACGCTTTTTGGGGATGACCGGATATTACCGGGGATTCTGTAAGAATTTTGCCACAGTGGTTGCGCCGCTTACGGATCTCCTAAGTACCGAACGAAAATTTGTGTGGGATGACAAATGTGAGTCCGCATTTTGCTCAGCAAAAGATTTGCTTTGTAATGCCCCAGTCTTATCAGCCCCAAATTTCACACTGCCTTTCTCTCTACAAGTGGATGCGAGCGCTCGTGGCGCAGGTGCGGTTTGATGCAGGCTGATGACGCTGGCATTGAGCACCCTGTCAGTTATTTCTCAAAGAAATTTACAAGGTGTCAGCAAAACTATAGCGTCATCGAAAAGGAAGCATTAGCATTACTTCTAGCTCTCCAACATTTTGAAGTGTACCTAAGCTCTGGGAATACGATCGTGGTGTACACCGACCATAACCCTTTGACATTCCTTGCCCGTATGTCAAACTCAAACCAGCGCCTGATGAGATGGGCACTTATTGTTCAAGAATTTGATTTGGACATTCGTTATAAGAAGGGTGCGGAAAATGTCATCGCTGATGCATTGTCTCGAATTCATATTGGTGATTGAATGAATTCAAATTTTCAGATTGTTTGAGTATTTGAATTAATGTTGCAACTTTGTGTTTATTTTTTTTTTTTTACAAAAGCAATTTTAATTACAAAAGTGAATTTTGTAACTAATGGTAGGGGTGTTACGTTTCAGAACGTAGTAATTACTTGTTCATTTATTTATATATATAAATGTTATATATATACGGTTTATATTTTGTTCATGCATCTGGTGCTGATGTTGTGTTGTGCGCTGTGGAGCATGCGCAGGTCTCTCTCTCTCTCTCTCTCTCTCTCTCTAGAGCTGCGCTTGATTGCGGTCCAGCTGTGTTGCGAGTGGGAGTGTATATAAACGGAGGAGAGGAACAAAGGACAGATTCTTTCTGCTCGGTGCTGGTCGCATATCTTCGTCGTTGTTGCCGCCGCTGTTACTGTTGTTTAAAGCGTCTCCTATCCCCTGCCCCAGATTGATTGACGAGTTAGTGTGGTTGACTGATTTCGTCTGGTCGACGTATTTGATCTGAGCTTTTGTGTTTTGTTTCACTTACTAAATCTATATATATTCTTTTTGGTTAAATTGAAGCTGTAGGTTGGGAATCGCCATTTACTTTAGCAACGGTTTTCTCCTGGTTTTTGGCAGCGAGGGAGAAAGGGAAGTTTGTTGTAATTTTATTTTGAGTAATTTTATTTTAGGAGGTAAGTTAGAATATTCCCTGCAAGTTAGCTGTCTTTTTGTTTGTTATTTTGGCCTTGATTCCCTTCCGAAGAGATGCTTCTCAGATCTTATTGTTAAAATAATAAACTTTGTTATTCCTTTATAAATTGGTGGTGATTATTGTGAGCTGGGACAGGAGAAGGTGAAAACCCTAAATTGGGTATTATATGTTTCATTTATTTATTTATTTCTACTTTTGTTATTGTTCCCGCCAACCCTAGACTGGTCGGGACGTAACAAATGTCTTACAGTAAAACACAGTTCATGACAGTTAAATACTGTGTCATTTACAAAATGTTTAACAGTGAGGCTATAGCAGGATGTACATGTGATAATAACTCCTGGCATTATTAGTTCATATTTATGATATTATTTCATCAGTAGGATAATCACTGTGCTACACAGTTAATGACAAGCAGAAACAGAATAGGCTGAAATAGTAAATGTTACATATTGCAGTCTTTTATGAATTGGTGAATATTCACTTGAATATTATTAGGCTATTATTGCATTCAAGTGCATCTTAATGAAACACTTGGTGTAAATTAATGTTGTATCTCATTTTCAGCTTTTCTGATTCAACTTTAGTCTAAAATTC